>CM032630.1:7797845-8022673 GCA_019097785.1 Fraxinus excelsior
AATCTAGTAAATTCATGCATTCAACACAATCGATAATACATTGTTATTCAACATTCTTTTCTAAGATATATTAAACATATGTTTAACACGACCTGATCTTATTCCTAAGCAGAATTCATATGAAATAGATGCATTGATTCACAGGATTTATCACACATGATTGCACATGTCATAGATATTATTCCTAGTACCTATTGCCCATGTATTAATTTTACCGCGTTTTAAATTTATTGTGAGTATTCCTATACTACAAGTAACTTACTATATAATTGGTGATCAGGCAATCAAATAGTTCAATGGGAAAACAAAACAAATAAAAAAAATTCAAGAAATACTAAACTAATTGTCTCGAATTAAAATAAATAAACAATATGGTTCATCATTCATCCAATACAATGAAAAAGTTAGTCTAACATTCTTATAATTAAATTACACAAGAATAATCGGAAAAATATCGCCCAGAAATAAGAAAGATGGAAGAAGTATGAGAAATCCACGTTCTTGACTCAAATCTTGAAACCGGGCTATGAATTTTTAAAATCTTTGTATGATTCGCCTTGAATTGATGTATACACTTGTTCTTCACCTCCAAAATATGTAGAATATGATGAAGTTTAGGTCGAATGGAGGTCTCCTACGTTCTGGTCGAAGTTGGTCTTTTAAAGGATGTCATAACGATTGCATTGAATTGTTACCAAAACAAAAGAAGAAAAGTGGGTTTTTCCCATTAGGGTTTGGATTGCCTCAAGCGAGACTGCCTTAGTCTAGGGTGCGCGCCTCTCATGCAGGCGAGGGCACGCACCTCGGCTAATTTCCGACAGCTGAACAGCTCTCGGTATTTTTATCATAACTTTTTTCTCCCAATATCCGATTGAGGTGATTCAAAGTGCATTGGAAAGATAACTTGGATGGCTACAAATCCTTCTGTATAATTTTTTCGATTCGAACATTTTCTATGCCAAAAATGGGTCTCAAACTGGGATTATAAATTAGAAGCATAATTTTTTCGGTTGGAAGTTAATACGTCATAGTACTTGGACTATATTTCATCCATTTAGCTTCTTTCCTCATCAATTGGTTCCTAACACTCTCAAATCTTCATCGTAAGGTTCGACGTAACTTTTGAGTATTTTCATTTTAGTCCCTAAACTTTGTATTTGATACACTTGAACCATTTTCCGCTATCTTTGCATTCTTTTCTCCAATTTTTCATCAAATATTGAGTTTTACCTAACAAAATATAACACAAATTAGGTAGTATTGTATCTAAAGATCAGTAAAATATCATTATTTAGGACTTCGAATAAGTGTAGAAACTACACTTGTCACATATCAAAGAACCTGACATTATTCGAGGAGGGCAAGAACTTCAACCATAAGGCATTGGCTACCAAGAAATGGTTTCCACGCCATTGTGACAAACAAGTAGCTTGGGTCATCCATTAAATGTCGTCTGTTGCGATCATAATTCGTGAGAAGTTTATTGTGTATTCAAAGCTAAAGAAATGCTAGGATACGCTGATGGCCTTGCCAGATTCCAATAACCATGATCATTGCTAGATCCCAAGTCCAAAAGGGCTAAATAAGCCGAAGCCAAAGAAAATTGACCACTACCAGCGATATTCCAGATCCGAATGTCATCCTCCAGCTCATCTCTAGGGAGACAACACATATTTAAATCATCCAAAACCTCATCTTGTTAAAAATCAAACAATAATATGAAATTCCAAGTTTCCCCACTCAAAATATCTTTCACATGTCACTCATGAGAAATACTTGGTATAGGTTGTGTAACTTGATTGATCAAAGGTTCAGTGCCTAACCAATTATCATACCAAAAAGAAACATGCCTACCATTACCAATACCCTAGCTGGAGTTTCCCGAAATAAAAGGCCACATACTATTCATAGCACGCCAAATAGAAGAACATTGAGAACGAAACTTGGAAGGGAAATAATCAACTTTGTTCAAACTGAGCTTGAGATTTAGTGACAAATCTCCAAGTTAATTTGGCTAGGAAGATCTGATTTAGAACCCTTAAATTCTTCAAGCCTAAACCCATACTCTCATTAGGCCAGCACACCGTATCCCAAAAAATCATACACATAGTTCTCTCATTACCATCAACTCCCAAATAAAATTTTTGCACACAGTATTAATTTTGTCACAGAATTTAGCTAGAATGGCCGACACTTGCATAACATAAGCTGGAAAAGTCATGAGGATCGAATTAACTAGAGGACATCTTCCCCCACAATGGAGAGAGTTCTAGCCTTCCAAGAACTAATTTTTTTACGCACTTTTTCCTCCAAGTAAGTATAATAATTACGCTCATTACGACCATGTAGAACAGGTATCCCCAGATATAAACCCAAGTCATTAGAGAAAGTAAAACCCGAAATCCTCTTAATAGACTCAATCGTGTACTTGTTAACATTTTTCTAAACACAAAAGGAGGTCTTGGAACTAGTAACCTTAATCCCAGAGAAATCACAAAACTCTTGTAAAACCCCCCAAGGTTTTATCAATCTGCTCATCTACCACTTCTACAAAAATAACGAGATCATCTGCGAAGAAAAGATGTGTCAGCGGGCATCCTTGTCTTCCCATTTTTACAGGATTCCAAATACCATTTTCCACTGCTTGCTTAATACTCTAAGTAAGTTTTTCCATGCAAAGAATAAAAATGTAAGGAAACAAAGGATCTCCCTGACGAACTCCTCAAAGGTTCGAAACTATCTGATAACTGATTATCAGAGCACCACGAGCCATCAGTAAGTTGCAATCGATCAATTCTGGTTTTTTGCTTGCTAATCTTATGCTTGGCATGAAAATAAGAAGTATTACGATCTCCCGCAGTGATCCAATCCGATCTGGACTTCTGTCTCGAGAATAATTCTTCCCGATTAAGAATAGTCTCATATTCCTACCTTAATCACTTTCCAAACTACGAAGAAAGCTTGAAGTCCCTACATCAAGAGTTTTTTCCGTTCCTTTAAAGTGATCTATAACATTTTTCTTTCTGTAAAAAAGATTCCCAAAGACTTCTCTACTCCACACCTTAACTCTATTGGTAAACAATCTCATATATGATAAAATATTATTCGAATTAGCCCAAGAATTATTAACAAAATCTTTGAATTCTGAGTGCATGATCCAAGGAGCTAAGAAGCGAAAAGGAACCTAACTTGGATTACCATTGGTATGATTGAGTGACAAAAGAAGAGACCTATGATACGATGCAATGCAATGCAAGTGCCACACAACCGCATCAGGAGATGAGTATGCCAATCCAAGTTACACAAACTACGGTCTAATCTTTTCTTCACCAAAGCCCTTTGCCAAGTTGCCATGGGACTCTAAAAACCCAAATCAAGCAAGCAACAAGTATTAACACAATTTTGAAACAACCTACATAGAAGACTACCTCTTTCCGACCCTCCAACGTTTTCATATGAAAAAAATGAAGTCCCCCATCAAGCACCATGGTTCAACAACTATACTAGCAAATGACGACATATATTGCCAGAAAAATCTTCTTAAAGATGCAGCCGGGTCTGCATAAACGACTAAGAGAATAAAAGGAATGCTCCATTGGAAGTTAATTCGCATATTCACAATCTGGTAACTGAAAGACACAACATTTAGCGAGATATCATTCTTCCACAAAACCCAAATACCACTAGCAAAACCATCCACCTCGACTCTAAATGAAATAAAAAATCTAATATTTCTAATAACCCTGTCAGCCGCAAGACCACTAATTCTTGTTTTAAGGAGGATTATGTATAATACATTATAATTTTTGATCAAATCCTTAATAAACCCAAGAGTGGCACTTGAACGAGCTCTTTCACAATTCGATGCCAAGATTTTATCTATAACAAAGAATCAAGAAAAAAGAGAAGGAACTAACTAAAGCCTTTAAGCAGAGTTCTCCTTATCCATCAATTCTCCATGAAGTGGCCCATCGGAGGCTGAAAGAGAAGCGTTCCCCTCCGGAAAAAATATTTCTCCAAATATTTCTTAGATAAAGATCGTAAAGAAATACCATAAGTGTTTTTTAATTTTATTGTCAGGTCGTCCTCCATTGAACCGACTTATAATAATTTTCTCTCATCTATTCACCATTTTGTCGCGGATTGAACCTACATGAGATTGACCCAAACATTGATATGGTCTAGATGCTCGAACTGCAACATGCATTGAATTATCCAGAATATTAGACACGAGATTGTCAACCTCAACTTGTTGCATTAGTTCCTGTTGAGATTGACCAACCTCCTTATTCTCCCAATTAGGATCTATATTCCCATGATTACCTTCCACATTGATGTCATTGTCCTTAAAAAACTGAGTAACAGAGCTCGTCAGTTGCTTACTGATAGGAATGTAAAATGTATATTTTTCTCTCATTATTTTATGTGCTCGAATATTTATTTTGTGTCAAAATGTACTTATTATGCTTATATTTTGATTTAGGTGGCAATTCTATGGATATGGCGTAATTTGAAAGAAATAGGTGGACATTGACCAAAATGAAAGGAAATGAAAGTTCAGGGACTAAAGAGCAAATATTATATAGCTAAGACATTATCACATATCAACTTTTAAGCTGAAAAGTTTTGCATTAATTTTCAGTCTCATATTGAGACTAATTGTGGACATGGAAAATGATCTAATTTGAAAACAGTCTTTGAAACAAAGTTGTAGCCCTTTGAGTTAGTTTTCTAAAACATCTTGAATCACCTCAATCAGACATCATAAGAGAAAGTTGTGTTAAAAATACCGAGGGCTGTTCAGCTGCTGAAAATCAGGAGAGGCGCGTGCCCCATACCTAAAAAGTCTCACCTGAGGCTTGGAAAAAGGTTAAGGCACGCACCCTAGTTTCTAGTAGGCGTGTGCTTCAAGCTAAAATGCGATTTTTTTTCATGTTTCCTTATTTGATTGAAACACGTATGGAAACCTAATTTTTCATGATATTTAAACCCTAGAACACAACCAGAACGGTTTAACGTCTCAAAACTCCATTCTTCATTATTTTCTCTCTTAAATTCATGAATTGTAACTAAACTTTTATACTTGGTCGAAGGAAACGGAAGCCTCAGAACCACATATTGTGATATCTAAATAGTTTTTCTTATTGTTTGATTTATATTTTGAGTATTGATTGTTCTTCTGTATTTATTTCTATGATTTGTTGCATTTAATTACTAGATGGCCTGCTAGTTCATTGATTATAACAATCTACCGCTAATTTAAACATCAAATCCGTAATTGTTTGATCTCTTTAACTTGTGAAGCAATAGGATTTGATGATTTTCCGTGTTATAGGTTATTGAATCTTAAAAAGATGTTTAAATAGTTTGAATGCAACCGCTGGTGTTTGTGTTATCTAGTTAATCGATTTCTCAATTGTGTAAAGCTGTTATTAAATTGAATTTTGAGCGCTGGTATGTGGTTATTTAATAATTATGGTTAATTAGAACATTGATTTTTAACTAACTAAAAATAAGGAGAGATAGGAAAATAATTCCAACGGTGAATATTCAAAATATGAAATAAATTATCATTGCATCTATGATCAATTGTGGATCTCCGATAGTGGATGTAGACTTAGACCAATATGAGTCTTTTGGTTGTTTTCGTTAATTTAAATTTTATTGTTATTAATTGCGTTATTTACAATTGTTTGCATACAAAAACCCCTCAATCATTGTACGGAGTATAAAATATTGAATTACACATTTTTTGTAGGATCGACCCTTACTTCCACCACTACGTTAGTTTTAGAGGTTTAATGACTACTTTTGGGTGCCTATGACAGCATACCGCTTACCTTTTGCAAAAACGGCCTCATTCATCTCATTTTCACGTCGCTGGCTATCTGAAATTTGAAACATAACGCGATCGTGGCCATCAACAACTCGTTCTAAATTTTTCTTTTTAGCATTCTCCATTTTTTCTAGCATTTGTTCTTACACGATCGCCCCATAGATGATTTATTTGACTCTTGAGAGGCCTCCTCCCTAATAGAAGAATTAAAATCGTTTGCTTCATTAAAAAGAGGGTTTTTCACAGTCTCAATATTCTCCAACTCGTCTTCTAGAACAACAAACTTGGATTGGTTTCTTCCTCTTTCTTTAGAAGATAGTCTATCACCACTGATCATCTCATTTTCCCTACCTGAACCACCAATGTTTTATTCTTACCATTAAATTTCTTATGCCGCCGTTGAACCAGCTTCCAAGGACCAAAAAAAAAATAAAAAAAAGTCTGCTGAAGGGCCATCCTCTTCCTCCTTTTCACGTCTACGCCTTAGTAGAATTCTTTCTTCTAACATATCTCCATCTAAATCCATCTTCTCATCTCCTTGATTGCACTATTTATTGCATTCTTTATCTGGATTCCCAACATATCCACATTTGAAACAAATTTAGGGTAAACCTTCATATTTAATCGGCTGCATCTTTCCCTTAAATTCAAAAAAAGGGTTTCATAGGTTTGGTTAAATCCAATTCCACAGCGAGTCTAGCGTATTCATAGTGGAAGACAATGCACATGTAAATATACTGGAATGGAATATAGACTGTTATGCCACATGGAAAATTTGTTAGATAGAATTAGAATATTCTCTCATTGTATGTAATTGTATGTATAGAATTTTTGTGTATATATAAGGTGATGAAATGTAGAGCTATTTGAGCTGAAAATTTATTCAATTGTCTTATTTTCAGACTTGGTATCAAGAGCTTTATGGGTAACGCCGATGCAAGTAATCAATCTGCTCCAAGCAATACAACATCCACCCAAGTTAGTATAAATCAAATCTCACTATTTGGGATAAACCTTACTTAAAGACCACCTATTAAACTTGACAGGAATAACTATTTGCTATGGAAAAACATTATTATGCCTATAATCAAAGGACATAATCTTGAAAGCTATTTACTTGGCACAAAGAGTTGTCCACCAGAATTCCTGGCCACACATACCACCACCAATGGAGGAGAATCAGAAGAAATGGTTCAAAATCCTGAGTACAACAAGTGGAATTCAACTGACCAGCTTTTAATGGGCTGGTTGTACTTTTCCATGACACCATAAATAGCTATGAGAGACATGTGATAAACTGGTTCGAATGCATTATGGACTGCAGTAGAAGAAAGCCATGGTATAGAAAACAAGTTAAGGATTTTATTCCTTACCAGAGAGCTGATATCTACAGATAGCTAGGAAGACAATTAATCATAGTGATCTTGTGACTCAAGTTTTGTCGGGTTTGGATGAAGAGTATACACCTATTGTAGTGCAGATCAACAGTAGGGAAAACATATCATGGCATGAACTATCCTCTGTGTTGATGACTTTTGAAAGCAGACTTGAGTATTTGAACCAAGTCAAGAACAATTTTGCATCACTTAATTTGGTCAATCAAGTGTGCAGCTCGTTCAGAGAGCAAGATCAGGAAGTGGTAGAAGTTTTGATGAACTAACTGTGGTAGAACAATGAATTTCAGAGGCAGAGCATGTAGGCTAAATGAAAACAGGAGACCTTGTTAGATTTGTGGATTAAACAATGATACTGCAAGATGGTGTTTTAACAAGTATGATGATAGATACATGGAGAGTAGACCTAACAATCAATACCATTAGAATAGTAGTTTGAATCTTACTGAATATGTGGCTTCACCAAAAACTCTTGAAGACGAAGCTTGATTTGCAGATTCTGGTGCACATAGTCATGTCACAGCTGACAAAGGTAAACTGAGCACTATTGGGAAATATGAAGATAATTATAAACTACTAGTTGGTGATGGAAACTCATTACAGATTTCACATATTGGCAGAGGAAACATTCCTTCACTAAATGATATGTCTCTTGCACTAAATAAATTACTACATGTACCTGCAATCAAGAATAATTTAATTAGTGTTTCACAACTTACAAATGATAACAATGTATTCATGGAATTTTACTCTGATTGCTGTGTTGTTAAGTATCTGAAACCCATGAGGATTCTGTTGTAGGGAGTGCTTAAGGATGGACTATCAACTGAAGTTGCCAAGCCCCGATCCTAAACTCACAACCAAAGAGTCACACCATCAAAATAACTCCAACTATTTCTCAGTGATTTCCACTTGTGATATATCAACCAAAGGAGTCAAACTGTTAGAGTCAGAGCTTGATATGTGGCATATGAAACTAGGCCACCCTTCAAACCATGTGTTGAGTCAAGTGCTAAAGTCTTGTAATAAGTTCACCAAAGTTAATGAAATTCCAATTTTTTTGTGAATCTTGCCAATTTAAAAAGTCCCATGCACTACCGTTTAATACTTCCACTTCACATGCTTCAAGTCCATTAGACTTAGCTCACATAGATGTCTAGGGACATGCACCAGTGATTTTTACCTCAGGGTTCAGGTACTATATCGTCTTTGTTGATAATCATAGCAGGTTCACTTGGATATATCCCATGAAACATAAATATGAGGCACCATATAGCTTTACTCAATTCAAAATTCGGGTGGAAAACAAGTTTGAAAAGAAGATAAAAACATTACAATCTAACTGGGGATGAGAGTTTAGAAATTTCATTAAAATTGCCTCAGAATCCGGGATTGAACTTAGGCCTTCTTGTCCTTACACTTCAGTTTAAAATAGTTGGGCAGAGAGAAAACACAAACATATTACAGAAATTTGACTTACTCTTTTAGCTCAAGCACAAATGCCCTTACATTATTGGTGGGAATCTTTTAAATCAACTACCTACCTAATTAATAGACTACCTAATCCTGTGCTCAAACACTAGTCACCCTTTCAAGTTCTATATGGGAGAAATTTTGACTACATGATACTTAAAACCTTTGGTTGTGCCTATTACCCATGTCTTAGACCCTATCAAAGGCATAAACTCAGCTTTCATTCACAAAAATATGTGTTTCTTGGCTATTGTAACTCACACAAGGAATATAAGTGCCTGAGTCCAAGTGGTTGAATCGACATTTCCAGATATATGATTTTCAATGAATTAGTGTTTCTTTTTAAATCTAGTTTCCTGAACAAGCTATCTCAACCTCATACTTCTGAAAGTTCATTGAGTTTTCTTCCATTTAACATTGAGTCTAGCTACAGAACAATGCCTAAGAATGATGTTGATATGATTCATCCTAATGCACCAACTGCAGCAAATTTCTATGTGAAATAAAGTAATATTGAAGTGCATCAAGATGAACTAATTGATCAGGAGGATATTGGCATCAACCAGGGTGAACTTGGAGTTGGAGACGTGAGAAATGAGTTGAATCTTCAGGATCGAAATACACCAGAGACGACAAGACATCACATGGTTACTAGGAGCAAAGCTGGAATTTTCAAACCAAAAGTCTACACAAGCCAAGCATAAGACATATTAGAAGAAACTGAATCTTCAATTGTTGAAGATGCATTACAGAACGACAGTTGGAAAAAGGCTATGCAGGATGAGTACAATGCCCTAATGAAAAACAAAGCATGGACTTTAGTACTTCCCAAAACTGGAATGAAGATAATAGGAAGCAAATGGGTGTTTAGGTTGAAGTATAACTATGAAGGCAAGGTACAAAGACATAAAACAAGGCACAAAGACATAAAGCAAGGCTGGTAGTTAAGAGATTTCTTCAAACACCTGGAGTTGATTATGGTGAAACCTTTAGCCTTGTTATCAAAGCATCAACCTTAAAAATCATCTTAACTCTGGTTGTTTCAAGGGATTGGCATATTAGACAGGTTGATGTCAACAATGCTTTCTTGAATGAGAAGATGAATGAGACAGTGTATATGCATCAGCCACAAGGCTTTGTGGATAAGAGAAATCCCAAGTTCGTGTGCAAGTTAGAAAGAGCCTTATATGGGCTCAAGTAGGCTCCAAGAGCGTGGCATGAGAAGCTTAAAAACACCTTGTTAACATGGAACTTCAATCAGTCTAAGGTAGATAACTCACTCTTCTTCCTAATTGACAATGCAGATGTGTTGTTCTTATTGGTCTATGTGGATTATATAATAATAATAGGAAGCAACAATCAAAAACTACAAGAGATCATTGATAAGTTGAATGTTTGTTTTGCTCTTAAGGATCTGGAAAGCCTTAGTCATTTTTTAGGTATGGAAGTGCACAGAGACATAGCAGGACTATACTTAACTCAAACAAAGTGCACTATTGATCTACTCAAGAAATTTGTCTATGAGAATCTTAAACTAAGCTTAATCCCAATGGTAGTTGGTAAGTTGGTTTCAAAGACTGATGGACAGATCATGGAGAATCCAACCTTGTATAGAAGTGCAATAGGTGGCCTTCAATATTTGGTACAAACCAAGCCTGATATCACCTTTTGTGTAAATAGAATGAGCTAATTTCTTCAAACTCCCACAGATGCTCATTGGAAGGCACTAAAGAGAGTGTTTAGGTACTTGAAGGGAACACTAAATCATGGTCTTGCTATTCGCAAAAGTGACAACCTTGACATTAATTCGTTTGCAGATTCTGACTGGGCTTCGTGTCTAGATGATAGGAGGTCTACAACATGGTATTGTGTATATCTTGGAGATAATCTAGTATCTTGGTGTTTTAAAAAACAAGTTGTAGAAAGATCGAGTACAGAGGCTGAATATCGAGCATTAGCTCACAAGGCGTCTGAGATCTCATGGATTCAATCATTAATGCTGGAATTGAACATACCACATAGGACAATTCTGTGAATCTGGTATGATAACTTGAGTTCAAGCACACGGACATTAAACCCAGTTTACCGTGCACGCACCAAGCATATTGAACTCGATGTTCATTTTGTACGTGATAAAGTGCTAAGAGGGGAATTGGAAATCAATTACATACCATCATCAGATTAGACAGTAGATTTGTTGACAAACTCACTCTAGATTTCTATTTCTAAGAGACAAGCTTGGAGTGGTTGAAACACACTTCATCTTGAGAAGGGGTGTTAGAGTGGTGAAATCAACATGTTACTACTACCTACCAACCAGCTATCTAACTGTATTCATAGTGGAAGACAATGCACATGCTAATATACTGGAATGGAAAATAGACTGTTATGCCAGCAAATTTGTTAGATATAATTAGAATATTCTCTCATTGTATGTAATTGTACGTATAGAATTTTTGTATTTATAAGGTGTATGAAATGTAAAGCTCTTTGAGCTGAAAATTTATTCAATTGCCTTGTTTTCAGACTTGTATTTTGACCGTCTCAAATAAGGGTGTCTATTGACGTAATTTTGAAGAATCAATAATCTAAATAATATTTTGTTGTTGATTTAGTTAAAAGTGTTAAAAATAATTTTAGGTATTACATTATTTTATTGTTAAAAGAACCACAAGATGGAAGAAAGTTTATAATTAAGCATTAGTGAAAAATGGTCAATCGAGACATGCATTGAAATAGAGAAGCTTTATGTAATTTTTGAAAGTAGAAAGGTTGTCTCTAAGATTCTCATAAACCTCAAGAGGATTTATGTTGTTAAAAATTTGAAATAATTTTTTAAAATGTGAAGAAATATTTTTGAAATAGTAAAATACCTCAGAAAAATTTCCTTAATTTGAGGTTTACCCAATGTGCACTCACGGTCAACGACTGTGGATTCCTACTACCCAAAAAAAAAAAAAAAAAAAATCATTGGACCTTTCAAGCAGTACAAATTTATGGACGGAATCATCCCCCCAAAAAATAGTATTAAATAGAATGTGAACTATCACGTGGATTGCCATATAGTATACAGTGCCTATGATAACATTATTATTCAATTCTGGGCTCTCAGTACGAGTGGAAAATGGACCCACGACCGTTCTTTCTTAACCATGCACGAGGTCAAAGCTCTGAATTTTATTGAAAACATACGTATCTATCAACATGTACACTCCGATACATTTGGTTTGCTTGTCCAATCCCAAGACAGATCTAAATGAGATTATAATACTTTTTAGAGTTATTTTTAAAAGAACTGTAATCTACCTCTAATGGCATCAACAGTTGGTTATTTACCAATGAATATGATCAAACCATTAGTTAGAATAATGTTATTTTTTCTAGTAGCTTTAAACACTGGTCTACGTGGTAGTGAAAGCTCACAGTTTACAATTAGTTAAAAATAAAATAAAAATCTTCAAATTAAGGAATATTAGTTCAAATTAAATAACAAAATTGGACATTTGCCACGTGACTGTTTTTATTATTGAAATTTGATTATGCCATTATAATAAAAGGTTAGAAGTCACTTATTTCTTTTCAAAGTTTGAGCATTAACTTGTTGCTCAAATAATAATTATAGCCTGGGCATTTAAAAATGCTTTTATTATTCAATGCAATTTCGTTTATGGATTTTGGAAAGTCATCCACGTTATGAGCGAAAGCTATATGTTTGTTAGTATTAAATCACAGTTAGAACAATATTAATTAAAGGACAGAGAAATTATAATAATTAATGATGACATTATTGTCCATAAAAATTTATTTTTTCTTGTTATTGAAAGATCGATGAAATCAATAATGTTTCTGATGTGGTCACAAGAGAGCATCTCGAGCACAAGGACTCTCAATCCTCGCTTTTTCACAATTATGGGACCAATGTGCTCGAGAGTTTGTTAGTCATTGGGATACCTCAAGCTTGGGAAGTTATTGATCGTGCTAATTACGTTGGTTATCCTTGAGGGCAAGTCCTCGAATTTTTCCCTTAGCCTAATTCTAAAATGTTCAAGCACGGATAGAGGTGACAATCGAACTGAGCGGCTAGTTGGCTCAGTCGCTCGACTCATAAAAAGCGGCTCGTGAGCTACTCGAGCTTGTCAAAAGACGAGTCTGAACCCGAGCTTAGCAAGATGGCTTGCTAGGCGAGCCAAGTTTTTTGGTGGGCGCCTCGTGGGCTCGTCCAAGTAGTAGTTTTATTTTTTTTTATTTTTAAAAGGGTTTATCTTAAAAAAATTGACGAGCTTGCGAGCCAAAGCTCAGCTCGACTAGGAATGGCAAAAAAGTTCGCCGGCTCGAGCTCGACTAGGAAAAAGCTCGAGCAAGGTCCGGCTCGGTTACAACGAGCCGAGGCTTGGGTCAAGCCTAATTTTTTTTTGCCAGGCTTTGCCCGACTCGAGTCGAGTCTGAGGTTTTTTTTTTTTTTTTTTTAATTTATAGTACGTATAAATCGTATAAATTTTAAATTTTTGAAGTAAAAAATATAGATTTGACATTAAAAAAAAATGAGCCGACTCAACTCGCTAAGACTCGGACCAAGCCTCATTTTTTTGGCCGGACTTTGTTCGACTCGGCTCGGGCCCAAAAAAGTTCAAGCCGAGTCCGAGCCTTTTTTTTTTTGGGGGCTCGAGCTCGGTTCAACTCAACTCGGCTCATTTATATAGCTAGGCTCGGCCTACGAGCCACAAGCTCTACTCTTGACGAGCATGGGTCGAGCTCGTGTGGATACGGGCCGAGCAACTCGTGCTCGTCACAAGCCGGCTCAGCTCAGTCCATTACCATCACTAAGCACGTATAATCAGTCAGCTTGGTCTATTGCCATCACTAAGAATGGATAATCCCACGCCTTTTAAGAACTCTAACCCTATCCAGATACTTCAATTCAAGAGTCCTAAGTCCAAAATGAGTCAATTTCGGATAATATTACACTTAATGTACTATCAGACTTGTGATTGTGGTCAAACGCTTATCCCAATTAGATTACTAAAAATAAAGATATTAAGTCATGCTAGGAATGTCCTACATACCCGTAGAAATATGAAACATTGGATCATAATTCAAGTACGTTTTTAAATACAATTTCAGCACCCAAGTTTTTTCATATTCTCTCTCTGACTTAAATATCGGAGGGGCGACGAGGACACACCTCGACGCCTTTGTTTAACGTACCGGAAGATCACGTTCGTTCTCATTCACAGTCATCAAGCTTGGAATTCCACATGCTCGATTTTTGGTAACATCAGTTTCTATAACTATAAAGTGACCATCTTGATAACAAGTCGTCGATATTTCTTCTAATAATTTAAAACTATGTTAAACGGATCATAATATAACCAAGAAAAACAATTACAATTTAATTTCAATACTCATTTGAAGTCAGAAAAATAATCTTATTTCAATGCACATATTGAGGTTGTCCAACTTGTAGAATTCGCCCACTAGAAATTCATTGTTGTTAGCAACGTTACATAGTTGAATAATCGATTGTCTCGAGGAGGAAAATTATGTCCCATAAATAAATAAACCTTATTCTCCCCAAAATGTTCGACTTCGATACGAAAATCATGACACTTTTCATCCGAAATATCTGAAGTATCATAGAAATTAGTAAATTTATTTCTAGTTACTAAGTTTCTCCTCGAACAAAGAAAATAATAAATTTAATCAAGTAAACACAATAGATAATACAGATAGAATTTCAACATATCCAACACATTAAAAATACTAAAATAAATTAAAAATGTATAAAGAGTGTTTGTTCGATACCATGCACCTGACGTGCACTAAGATGTTGTAAATCTTTTCACATAAAGATTTCATATCTTGAGTACAAAAGAGGTAACAACACAAAGGCTCCATACAAGAAGAGTAGAAATGATGGTAATCCTTGTGGGCATCCTTCCTTTATCACTTCTCAAAACCATGGCTTCATATATTGGCAAGCAATTCAAAACCCCAAATCCTGCTATAAACAATTGTACAAAGAATCCATCCAAATTTCCCTCCTTGAAAATCTGCACTATCCCACCATAGAAAAATGCCATTAAATTCAAAATTGCAGCCATTGCCAATGGTACAAACATAGGGGATTCTACTCCAAATTCAAATATCCCTTGATCGTATCTTTTACTTTGTTCATCATCCATTACTTTGCTTGTCACATTGAATCCGTGTGTGGAGATACCCATTTTTTTGGTTATGAATTCTATTGATCCAAATATATATGATGAGAGTCCCCTTATGAGCCAAAATCTTTGATCACTCCACCACCTTAGGAATGTGCCTTTGGCTGTGAAATCTAAGCAATCTTGTACATAGGCCCCAAGAAATAGAAATATGTATGCAAGAAACCAAGGATCAGATACCTGCAAAAAAAAAAAAAAAAATGCAAATTTTGAAGAAAAATAAGCCATGAAAAATTGACTTCCCACGTTTAAATAATGAATCGTATGTAAGTTGTTGGACTAGAAGATTAAGGAAGAAAGACGTGGAGATGTTTTTATAAAAATAATAAAGGGATATTAATTTTGCATGAAAGCAATGAACAACATGTTTGTTAAATTTCATTTTGACGGATTAGACAAAATTAAAGAAGAGAGACATGTGAGATATCTATATTAAATCATTTATGATTTATGTCATTCCTAGCTCGTAAAACCATTTAGTATCCATTATAGTTGTGCCTTGTCTTTCTTTGATCGGCCTAACTTCTTTCTATAAGCAAGCTAACCCCGGTAGAGCCAACCTCGTTTTTAATCTCCTCTTCTCTATCTTTTTTTCATTTGCATCTTATGAAGGAGTTGATTAGCTCTCGTAATATGTAGGATTGTATTGCACTAGACAAAATTAAAGAAAAAAGATGTCTTAATGTTTATCCATTTTAGTTTATCCAACCTACACATTTATAATGATTAATTATTCAATATAGGTATTTAGCTAACAATCATGCTATAAGTATAGAAAATTTTGACAAACAACATATGGTGGGAATAGATTGAAATATGGAAAGAGAAAAAAAGACAATCCAATCATCTGCAATCACGTCAACGTCGATAGTAATTCAGTCTAAAATTCTCTGTACTCGTGACTTTTTCCTTTTTAGCTAATGGGGAATATTTGGAATATAGGTAAAGGTACCTTGGGAAAGATGGGGATTCCATTGAGAAAAGTCAATGATGGGAGGAAAGCATAGACTGTAATGGGAACACTCCAAATGGGCCAAAATGCATAGTGTGCATAAGCCTGGCCCATCAGAATCCCCAAGGTCTGGATCCCAAAAGTCAATGGGCTGTACTTTGAGAAGCCAACCTCTAGCAGCCCAACGGTCCATCTCTTATTCTGGTTCAAAACATCAATTAGAGATATTGGCACATCACCCAAAAATGCAGGCTTGTTCGGATCACAAAATATCGACTTCCATCCTTCACATTGAAGCCGATAGCCCGTGTAATAATCCTCGGACAAGGAGCCATATCGGAATCCTATCTGGACATGTGAAAAAAAAAATGCTCGACCAATCAAAATGTGAAAAAATATTGTTCAACACGTAGTTTAAATAAATGCCTGGTCTTAAGCTCTAAGATGAGATTGCGATAGGCTAAGCAAGGTGAAAAGAGTTTTCCAATGGTAATAAATTTGTTACCTTGGATCCCCAACTGCTTAAATTCTCATAATTGCATCCAGAAACTTGTTGGGCTTGATCTAAAATTTCTTGATCCATAATGGGCTTGTTCACAATGTAATTGGGCCCAATCTCCGGAATTTCTGGCTCAACAGGTGATGTTGGGCTACCAAAAAATGCGAGTCGAAGGAAAAAGCACCCAGTCCCAACATAACATGGGCCGTCCAGCCCATCCATGCCGGGTGGATTTAATTGATACAAACGTTTATGCTCACATGCATAGATATCGGTCTTGTTGAGCCCATGATAATGCTGTGGGATTTGAATGTACCCTAAATTTGGTCGAATTGAATCATCCGAAATGTAGCAAAGAACCCTTTGAAGTGTCGAAGGGTCATTGGAATACATGTCACAATCTTGGGTCAAGACAATTGGTGCATTGGTCATGATACTTGAAACACGAAGCTTCACACGCAACACAAAAAATTTCAACATTAGCATAAAATACACCAATATGTTTAGGGCTGTAAGCAAAAATAGCGAAATCGGAAAATCGAATCGAAACCGCATTTTAGAAACCGTCGGTTTGGTGCCACGTGGACCCGTCAGCGAAATGGTTTTGAACCAAACCAAACCGGTCAAAAATGGTTTGGTTTAGGTTTGAGAATTTTAATTGCGGTTTAAAACCAAACCAGACCGGCGAAAAAATATATAAAAATAAAAAAATAAAAATAATGATTTTTTTAAAATTCATCCAAATATGTAAAATTCAATAGTTTTGTCATTTGTGTGTATTTTTGTCAATTTATAATTTTTTATTACATATATATTATTATTACCAAATAATTCTAATTTATATCTAATAATCTCAAAATTAACCTAATCTATCAAAAACCCTTTTCCTTTTCAGAATTCAAATTTTTACAATTGCTTTTGAGTCTGCATTCTTAACCGGAGGTCGGATACTTGATTCCTCTATGAGTTTATTAGGTGCAAGAATGGTTAAAGCTTGTATATGCAAAAAGAATTAGTAGCAAATTGAGAACGAACTTATAGTGATGCGCCAATATTTAGATGAAGTGAAAGCATTTGATGATTCAATAAAAGTTGTGGCAAGTGGTTTATATTTTCTATTACCGTATTTTTAAAGATTATATTATCTATCTAGTATCCAACACTATGATGATATAACGAATGCATTTGTTTGACAATGGAGACTATGAATCATGTGTGACAACAATTGATATTTGAGTATATGTGAGAAACTGAATTCGTAACAATATATAATGGTAAACTTGTGTAATTGTTATGTTTAGATATTATGAACAATTAATTTATTATTATAGTTGGTTATTCTCTCTATCTAATCAGTAGTTTTGTTTTTCAAATATGATGATCACGAGATCTTGTAGAACATCATTATATTTTTTGGGCTTTATATGTAATTTAGTAGACTTGTATTGTAACGTTATTGTAAAGTTTTAGCCTAAAATGACAAACAAAAAACTATATTTTAGTTTATTGTGATTTCACTTTGATTTAATTGGTATTTAAACTTGTAGTAGATATATTTAGTTTGTTTTAGATTTATTGGTAGTAAGATATAAATATATATTGAATTCAATAAATTAATATCATAAAAGTAGACAGACAAAAAAATATACGGCGAAACCGGCGGTTTAAAATCGGACCAAATCGTTAGGTTTAGGTTTGAGTTTTTCTCAAACCGGTCTAAACGGTTTGGTTTGAAAAATTGTCAAAAATCGGTAAAATCGAACCGCTTACACCCCTAAATATGTTATTTGTATTATAATTAAAAAAAAAAATATTTTATCAGTTATATTCAGTATTGCATATTGCACCGAAAGTATATGATTTACCAAGGCATTAAGAGCACCGGCCTTGAAATGGTGTGAGCTAGCCTTGCTTTTCTCTCTAGAGACATATACAAGGTTTGGCATTGAATTTTCAGTAATATCCTTGTCATTCTTGGTATCTAATAGAACCTGTTTAAAGTATTATAAAATATATAAGAAATATATAGTTATCCCTCAATATTAATAAAAGTTATAAATGAAAATTAGATAAACCTGAATGATAGAGGGATGACTTTGGCGAGTGAAACCTTTAGTCCAATATTTACTTAGAACTTGATGTTGCTTTTCATTGGAGATGTATTCATCACTAACCTTCCCTTTCTCGACCACGCCTTCTACCCTTGTCTTCATGCTATCGTACTTCATCTGAATATATATATATATATATATATATAAGTTTCATTATCAACTTAATTACGTAAATTTGATGCATTGAGATTTTTGCCAATAAATTTGAATTCGACTTTTTTATATGAAAAGTGAGGTACCAATTTTCGAACTCTGAACTTTATATATATATATATATATATATATATATATATATAGGAAGAATATAATTTCATTACGGAGAAATTGAATCTACGGTACCAACCAAATAGACCAAGTGGACAGGTCTGATGGGGACTCTTTAGGGTTCATTTGCCTCATTGATAAAGACGCAATAATTTCATGCCACGTGTCCACATGATAAGAATCCTCCCAATGCCTCAACGACACCACAAGACGACTTGAGTCGACACTTAATTTTGATAATTGATTGATAAAATGCTATTCATTGATTATTTTTTTGGTAATAGAATATGACAAAAGACCGTTTTTAATTCCAACACGATAAGGTATGGCATATGAATTGGTTGGGCATCGTTAAAGCTCTATTTTGTGGTAGACCCCTTGTTCGATGGACATTATAAAGAGATATTAAGGAAAAATGATATTTTGAATAGTCTTTTTTTTTTTTTTTTCGAAAAAAATGTATAGCTAAAAGTGGGAAAAGATTTAAATTTACGTGTAAAATATTTTATTATTTAATTATGTAGTAAAAAATCAGTATGAGAAATAATCAAATTTTCAGTAGATTTTAATAGAAGTTGATGGAATGTATGGTTAAAATTTTTAATAAAAATTATGGATCATATAAAATATGTGTTTGAAAATAAATTTGAGAAAAAACGACTTTTAAAATACGGGACAAATGAGAAATTTTGAACATAAACAAACACATAACTTTTGATTGCTTCAGAGTTAATTAATATTACATTCCTAGCATCTTATACCATAATTCCTTCAACTATTTTACGTGGATGTTTCTATATATTTGTGGTTCTTGGCTTAACATGATGTGTAGTTTCTACTCCTATTATATTGAAACAAAACTTAGCCCATGTTTGGGTCGGATTACAAACTAATTTTAATTAAATCAAAGTCAAACAATCAATATCAATCACATCTTTTATGGATCTTAAATCAATATCAATCACTGTGAACACTTATGTCAAATGCTATCTACCCATATTTTAAAATGAAACGCTAAGGCTGAATATATATGTATTGTCTGTATATTTACCCCCAATAATGGTCTGACTAATAAAGAGAATAGATGGTTTCAAAGTGATAATGCATGCCTAAGATTAGAAATTATTAGAAGTAATGTTTACCTTAATTTCCAGAGTCTTAGGGTTTTGAGCATAATTTGAGCTGAAATAAGCATCTGGACATCTTTCTATAATATTATTTTCCTTACAAAAAGGCAACCAAATTCTTGCAAATTCAGCAGCCTCCATGAAAGCAAAGAGTGTAAGCTCTGATCCTCCATCATCCGACACATAAACCGACAGTTTTTCTGTCGGGAAATCATAAGCCATAACTGATAAAGCTGTGTTAACAACGTTAACAGGTGGCTCTTTAAATGGATCTGCAGTGCATATAAATATATCCATGGCCGGAAAATCTTTCCGATCCAAGATTTTTTCGAGATTTTCCGGGTATTCTTGTCGAGACACGGGATTCATGCGAAATGCTTGTGTTGTAGACCACATGTAAGCTAGAATGATATCAGAAACAAAAATAGTGAAGGATATGCAGAAAGATTTGAAGGTGGTGGATTGGAAGAGTGTGAGTGAATGGTGGTAGAGTAAGGCCAATATAACAGCGGTGTAAGCCGCCGCGAACAGACGGTTGAGAAGCCTGCGTCGCAGCCATCTGAGGGAGTGTAGACGGGGGTTGGTGGTGGCAAAAGCCATTTCTTGACTACGTATATAGTCACTGGCCAGAAGTTAGTTATATTTATAGGCCTCAAACACCCTCCCTACTTTGATTGTATGATAAGACTATGTAGAACTAGAACTTTTAACATATGGTTGATATTAAATTTTGTAATCGATTATTTATAAAATTGTGCACGTATTAATTCTTTTATAAAACGATCAGATCATATTTGGCTAAGCTTATGTATAAGATATTTTTTTGCATTTTATTTTGACAAGAACGATGCAAAACAACATCTAAGGTTGTTTGACAAAACTTATGATAAATTTTGATTAAAGTTAATAAATATGAGTATTTGAAAAATTGATAAAAATTGTGGGTCACATGAAATGTATAGTTAAAATTAATTTATCAACTTTTTAATGTTTTCCTCACCGATCACCTGATAAGCTTAAACAATAACAGTTTGACGCAGTGTGCTTAAAACAAAAATTGGATAATCTAATGCATCTTCTTAATTTCTAGCTTTTGGATAAAATTTATAGAACCGTTCAACAAATACTACTATGGTAGATAAAGGGGTGGGATCAAATTTTACTGCTATTTTATTATGAAAATTGTGTACTCGTTAGGTCTTTATGGATAAATGTTTCTAAAATTGTTAGAAGCTATTGAAAAATACGGGCCGTGGATTGTCCATGAAAGTGACCCAACTCACTAGTTATTAAAGTGGATTGGAGGGAGTAATTTGAATAGAATTCAAACTCATAACTTCCTTCAACTTCCACCAATTTTCAAGATGTTCTATAACTCCCGTAACTTTATCTCGCAATTTAGAGAGAGAGAGTAAAATGAAATCCATATGAAAAATTGCTCAAAAACTGAAAAAGTACTTAGAATCACATGGTATGAAAAATCACAAAATTAGATATTTACCATTGAAGAATAAGAAAATGTAGTTTTTGAAGTTTTGAAATATAAGGTGATTCAACCACACGAAGTTCTTAGAATTCATTCTTTCAAGTATGAACTCTTGATTTGTAATTCGTGTTAAACAAAGTTGTGAATTCTTACTATCGTGGAAGCTTGCTCCAAGGTTAGTCAAAAGGACGTTTTCCGTGCTCAGTTTTATGTTACATTTTTCTAACAAACAACCAATCTCCACGGCTCCAACCCACAACTAATATATTCTCCTCGGTTGTTCTTCAATCTCACCCACAAAGAACAAGATAATAGTGGTAATTTGTAGCCACAAATGCAAAACGAAAAACAATGAAGTAAGGCAAACGGAACCAAAAAATAAAAGAGAAGTCACACGTTTTTCTCTGAAAAGGGGCTGGCGGTTTCTCTCTTCTTTTCTTACATAAATCACTCACTAAACGGCTAGGGCAAAAGCATCATATATATATATGGGTCATGAGCAACATTAATATAAATAGGTCATGAGCAACATTAATTATTTAAGTTACTACCAAGAGACCACGTTGTTTTCGGGTTGAGCCTTTGAACTTGGTTGTTGGTAATAATTTAATTCAATGTTTACATTATCACCCGAAATTCATTTGGTATCAAAATCCAACAAATCTCCACCTTGATACACAATCAACCTGCAAGCAATCAAAACGGGAAGTTAACACTTGCATAATCAAGGCAACCAATAAAATTGAGATCACAGATCTTACCTCATGTTTCAAACTCAAAACACATACCATATCTGCTCCATGTACTCACTAGGGGTCATAAATAAATACCCCGTACAAGCAGATAATCACATTAATCAATCAAAAACAAATAATCATGTGATGAAGATATAACATAGGATAATTTACAGATCTTTTTTAAAATACTTTCACTCGGAACAACAGATTAACATTGAGTTAATCGAGTACACAGCCAACACATATGCAACAAATACATAAATGACCACACACACCTCGAGAACACATATCTCCTCTCTTCTCATTGCTCACTAGATTGATCACTCAACTCATGTCTAATGGGTAGATCTCTATAGATCCTAAGTTCTCGAGATAATCATCTATCACTCCATCACTTCTCAACCTAAGTGGACAATGGTGTTAGCCCAAAAATAACTAAAAAATTGAGGAGTGAATTGGTGTTTAAAACTTTTTCGACAAGTAGTCTCAAAACTATTTAATACACAAGAAATAAATTCAAAGTGTAATAAGAGAGATAAATATGCAAACTCGACAAGTTAATTCAAGTATGAATATAGTACAATATAAATGACAATGTAAAGTAAAGTGCAATAATGTAAAGATAACAAACCAATTTAATAGGGTTCGATACACAATGTGTTCTACGTCCCCGTTACCAAGTTCTCCGTCACGATTAAGACCAAATGCACTATAATAGTAACTTACAACAAAGAGTACTTATCCTTAGGTGACTTACAACAAAGAGCATCTACCCTTAAATGACTTACAACAAGGAGTATTTATCTTTAGGTGATTTACAACAAGGAGCACATATCTTTAACAACAATTGAGTTTTCACAAGGCTCTCGAAACCAGTAAAGTAAAAATGATAGTTTTATAATTGAAATAACTCTATTAAAAAATGATATAATCAAGTCAAGTATTTAGAGAGTTATGATAACACTTCAATAGATAGCAAATAATAAAGCCTGAGTGTTTATGATGAAAACTTTGATGAATAATTGATAATGAAATAATTTGTATTTTTGTATCAAAGTTTTCAAACCAATTATCTCTCTTAACAAATAATACAAGTTAAATATGAAGAGAGATTTATATTTAAATCAAAGTATCGGCAAAGAAAACTTCAACCAATGATGAAAAATAGATGAGATTATGAAAAATTCTTTGCAATATAGAGTTTTTGATAAATTAGATGAAATATGTGTGATCGATCAAAAAAATCTTTGTAATAAATGAAGTAGAATGTAGAATCAAGTAAACTCAATGATTTTCAATAAATAAGTTCTCTAAATATCTATTGTAAGTTGTTGAAAATTGAATGCAAAAGAGATGGATATTTATAGAGTAAAAGGGACACAATCAGTCGGTTGACCGAAAGTGTTTTAGCCTTTGAGAAATCAAACCGTTGGAATTTCAGTCGACCAATTCTGTATTTACGGTCGATTGAAAGTTGACTTCCAGTTGACCGAAATTTGACTTTTTTTAAATTGCTTTTTCAAAAGCTATTTCATATTACGAGTGAAAAGCATTTTTATGGAAGTGATGGATTATAAAAATAATTTGAGCTTTATGCACTTGCTAAAAATTGACGAGTTAATACCTTTACATATAATTCTATAATGTATAATCATATTGACTTGTCGTTCTTTATACTTGTATCTTGATTTGCATCTTTTGCGAGTCTTTAAGTTTCAATTCGATCGTCGCATGCAAATCACTATCGTCTCGAATGATTTGACTTGAATGCTTAACTTTCACTTTGTTGTTCTTCATTTCGAGTCCGATTTATAATCTTGATAGCTTTGAAAGCTTAATCACTCAAATTCAAATGTTAGTAAATAAAATGGCTTGTTTGTTATAATCAAAACATTAAGGTTCTAATCAATCATATGTCAACAAAATGGGTCTCTACCTAATAAAAGTTATAGAAGTGCCTCTCTCACACTCACATGATCGGGGTCTCTTCATAGATAGATGATTCCAATATTTAATCACATCTCCACTCGTAATCCAAATGTCACACTCCACATTCCCAGTAGAAACCACTAATGTGCCCCTAGGCATCTGTACTCCATCTCACCAGTAAACATCCAACACAATGTTAATGCATCTTAACCCACTATATATGCAAACAATTAGACCAAGTAATTAAATTGCTCTCAAATTCATGCAAAGGCACATTTTAAACACATTGAAATGCACATATATCCACGCAACAAAATTAAGAAATCACACACATGCATAAAAGATTACACACGGAAATACATGAAGGAACTAGAATTACTCTCAACAAACCTCACTGGGATCGTCATTCGAATCTATAATCATGTTCGTCGCGCTTCTCATCTTACCCTTCTACTTATCATTCTTTTTGGGATAATCCCTCACAAAGTTTCCAAACTTATCACAGTTGTAACACCGCTTACAACCAGACTTGTCTCATCCCTTGCCCTTCTTCTTACCCCTCATCCCCATCACTTGAGTTATTACTCGAATCACTGCTGTCTTGAGCTATATCCAAATTCATTTGCTTAAACTTCATTCTACTCCTCATCATATGTAAATCACCACTCCTCTTATCATCTTCTTACCACCCTCATCACTCGAATCACTACTGTCTTAAGCTCTATCCAAATTTATTTTCTTAAACTTTATTCTACTCTTCATCATATGTAACTTACCACTCTTCTTATCATCTTTTTCAGCCTTAATCTCCATCTCCTTACTCTTAAGGGAATCTATGACAATCTCGGGTGTTAAAGTGTCTCTACAATGCTTAATTGTATTCTTAATTTCTATATGAGTCAGACATGGAATTAAGCAAAATAATGACCTTATACGTTTCAAACACATTCTCATCACAATTAACGATATATTGAACAAGTTTGTTGAAAATATCCAGATTGTCATCAAGATCTTTCAAACGATCCATTTTAAAACTGAAAAATCTTTCAAATAAGTACAACTTATTAGGAGTAGATTTCAACAAATATAAGTCTTCCAATTTTTACCAAAATTCTTTTGCAGAATCAAGTTTTCCAACTTTTATCAAAATAATGTCAGATGGGTATAAAATAATTGAAATGTAAGCAAATTCATCATTTTTTTTTTCTTTTTGTGCTTCTGTTAAAGTTGTAGGAAATCTACCATCTGTGGCTTTTGAAACTTTTTGCTAAACTAAAATTCTCTTCATCTTTTGTTGCCAAATTGAAAAATATAATTTCACATTGAAAATCCCAACTTTGAAATGTAAATATATTTTGAAAAATAGAACAACTAAAATGCTTAAATATGTCACACAATGTAATCCTAAGACAACACTATACACCGTTCTATATTCTCAGGATTTCATAAAATTCGTGATCTTAGATCAAGGAAAAGTTTCAAACGGGTCAAATCTTAGTGTTCTAACGGAATAATCAAGCAACACGAAGATATATCAACACAAATTCAAATTTTTACCCAATGCAGTCTCACACTATGACTAAACAATAGTTAAAACATAAAAACACTTACCAACATGCGATAAAAAAAAATCAAAACTTCAAATAGAACAAATAATTCCTAAATTTCTAGCACAAGCAATGTTACCCCCACATGGTAACCTCATTCCTAGTGTCACCCCCCACACGATGACGCGCTAATGTTGAAATTTTAATTAGGACAAGCTAATATACCAAAACGGACCAATCTAAGTCCGTAAATATCGAAAGATGCAAACTTATCACTTTAGGATCACTACTATTCGTCTTAAAGTCTCCAATAATCGCAGAAATCAATCAACCACGATTGAATCCCGAAATACCTGAAGAACACAATCTTCCAAACTACGTTGTATAACCTGAAACAAAAAACTAACAACACCAAAATATAAAAAAAATGTCAGGAACAAATAGTCAGAAGAAACTGTTGTTGCATTCCCTCTTACGCGTGGCCAACACTCTCTGTGTGTGGTTCCATGCGCCGTCGCCATGCGTCTACGACAACCTCATGTGCTGACCACCCAAGAACGCCTCTACCTGCATGTCACGCCGATTGTCTCCGTTTCGCCAAACTCCTTCTGGATCTGTCGGAAATCACGAAACGGGTTCGATTTTTTCACAGTCTTTCAACAGTTTTTTTATCAGTATTTATACTTCGTTTCTACCACTTTTCTTAACATTTTTGGTCAGTGTTTCGAGCTAAATCCACCACCTTGAAGCTCTAATACCAATTGCCATGAAAACTTGCTCAAGAGTCGTCAAAACAGTGTTTTCAGGCTCAATTTCACGTTACATTTCTCTACCAAACAACCAATCTTCACGACTACAACCCACAACCAATATATTCACCTCAGTTGCTCATCAATTTCACCCAGAAAGGACAAGATAATGGTGATATTTGTAGCCACAATGACAAGAAGAAAAACAATGAAGTAAGGCAACAAACGGGACCAAAAATCAAAGAGAAGTCTCACGTTTTTCTCTTAAAAGGGGCTGTCGGTTTTTCTCTTCTTTTCTCACAGGTTCTTTCTTCTTTTCTCACACAAATAACCCACTAAACGGCTAGGGCAAAAACACCATATATATAGGTTATGTTAGACTTTAGTTGGACCAATAAAACATGTTAAAGGGGTCATATTCAAATCCATCCAAGAGGTAATATAAATGGGTCATTAGCAACATTAATTATTTAAGTTACTTCCAACGACCCATGTTGTTTTCAGATTGAGTCTTTGGACTTGGTTGTTGATAATAATTTAATCCAACATTTACATCATCGCCCGAGATTCATTGGGTATCTAAACCCAACACTTACAAAAACTTAAGAGAAGGTCTATGTTATTAGGCCTTTTAAAAATGTAGGAGTTCCTGGGTAAATTGCTTTTTGTTTAATTTAAGATGTAGGATTGTTCAACAAGTGACAATCTGCTGCCGTGCAAGCTAGTAATTTGTACTAGCAACACGTTACATGTATTGGGTTGCGAGTGTAATGAAATGAAATGTGGAGAAAAGTTAGTTAAGACATTCCATATATGTGTATCTCTAATATATTATGAGCCTGTTTGGTACGGCTTAAAATCCAATTAAAATTGAAAATATGGTCGTTATTGGGTCTCACCCGTCTAATAAAAGTCAACAATAACGGCTATATTTTCAATTTTAATATGATTTTAATCTCTACCACACACCCTTCATATGACTGTGATTTAAGTGACATACAAATTGAAAGACTTTCAGTCTGTATAACATTGATGCGCAAACCATTGTTATAAATTTCTTGTCACATAAGCACATGAATAGTGTCTCTCCAACATCACTTGACAAAACTCTATCGAGCAGATGTGACAAAAGAAAAAACAAATATTATTTAAAACCCCATCTAAATTGTGGCTAATTCAAAGGGAAAAAATTATTATTTTTATTTTTACATGGAATTGTATCTGTTGGGAGTAAACAAGAAGTCCCACATCGGTTGGGAGAAGAAAATAAATCCACCATATAACCCAAGTGGGCCACTCCACCCATGGCCAATTGGTTTTGGGTTGGAACCTCACTTGGGTTTGGTGGTGTGGGCTTGGGTCCGGTCAATTTGCTCATTATTTTCCCTACAACTGGTATCAAAACCCAGGGTCGGAAGAACGATATAGAAAGTGTGATGGCAATCGTGCTAAAAATCATTCACGTTTGAGGTGCCTTGTATCGAAAGTCTTCCTAACATTGGTGGTCAAGCGGCGGGTCCCGTTTGGTCGAGGGCGACGGTAATAACGGTGGTACAAGATAATTGGCGGATGAATTATCGTTTGAGGGGAGGACACAATGATGTGGTCCTTCGTTTGAGGGGAGGATTGCTGGAAGCAAACAAGAAGTCCCACATCGGTTGGAAGAAGAAAAGAAATCCACCATATAACCCAAGTGGGCTACTCCACCCATTACCAATTGGTTTTGGGTTGGAACCTCACTTGGGCTTGGTGGTGTGGGCTTGGGTCCGGTCAATTTGCTCATTATTAAAAGAAGTCCCACATCGGCTAGACATGGGAAATATGATGGATTTATAAGTGTAGGACAATATTTCCATTGGTATGAGGCCTTTTGGGGTAAAGCTCAAAAGCAAATCCATGAGGGCTTAGGCCCAAAGTGGACAATATCATACCAATGTGGAGATATGTGGTGTCCATAAACCCAACAAGTGGTATCAGAGTCAGGGCCCAAAACTTAGCCGGAGGAACGCAGTGGAAAGCGTGGTGGAGGTCCCCTAATTAGCCTCACGATCTGACTAAAAAATCATCCGCGTTTGAGGCGCCTTGTGTCGAAAGTCTTCCTGACATAAAAAATGTGGTGGTCAGGCGGCGGGTCCGGTTTGGTCGAGGGCGACGACAATGACGGCGGTACAAGATGATTGGCGGATGTATTATCGTTTGAGGGGAAGCCACAATGATGTGATCTTTCGTTTGAGGTAGAGGTGGCAATTGAGCCGAGCGGCTCGTCGGCTCGCCCGCTCGGCTCGTACTGTTCACGCCCACGAGCCGCTCGGGCTCGTAAAAAAACGAGCCCGAGCACGAGCCGAGCCTGTAGACGGAGCCCGGCTCGTCGGCTCGTCCAAGACGAGCCCACGAAGAGCACATGGCTCGGTTCACCCACCCAGGGTTTTTTTTTAAAAAAAAAAAATTTTTTTACGAGCCACGAGCCGAGCGGCTCGTGGCTCGTCCACCAAAGAAAAAAATAAAAAATAAAAAATTAAATTCAGTGACCGTTCTGGTCACCAGAACGGTCACTGAATTCAACTATTCAGTGACCGTTTTGGTCACTGAATTTATTGACCAGAACGGTCACTGAATTTATTCAGTGACCGTTTTGGTCTCTGAATTTTTTTTTTTCTCTATAAATACCTACCTAAATCAAACTTTTTTTTCCACCAATATCAATCTATATTCTCTCATTCTCTACTCTATACAATTTATATTCTCAAATCTCCATTTATTTATCAACAATATCAATATATCATTCATTCATTCATTCTATAATCATCTTCTACATTTCTATATTCAATTTCTATTATTCTTAACAAATGGATTCACGATCATTTGTTGAAAACTTGTTCGGTATGGAGAACGAAATACAAACACCTGCCCAAAATCAATTTGGGAATGAATTACCAATTCCAGAAAATATTGAAGATTACGACGTTCATGAAAGTAATCGTCCAATTGATTTGGATGACGTTGACGTTGATCCTAGTGTTCCAATTGATTTGGAACAAAATGAAGAGCCTACGTCAAATAGTCTCGATGCAAGAGGGAAAAGAAAGGGGAAGAACAAGGCAAAATGTTGGGACCATTTTAAATTGGTTCAAACCGGTCGTTTGGTCGATGGAATCCCCGAAACCAAAGCAGTATGTAAATACTGCCAACAACGACTGGCATGACAAAGAGGCATTGTAACTACCCACCTCAATTGTCACTACAAAGCATGTGTGACCAAACATGAGTTTCTTCCAGCTGGTCAAACTCAACTACAGTTTGGTTCTCCAGGCGCCAGTGGTACTACGCCACTTTCTACATGGATGTATTCAGAGGAGGAAGCTCGAACGGGAATGGTGAAGTTTGTTGCCACGTCTGAGTTGCCACTAGCAATAGCGGACAACCAATATTTCGTGAACTACGTCAAAACATATCTTCAGCCGAGGTACGTTGGGGTAAGTCAAAATACTCTCCGTGCTGATACAATTAAATATTTTCTTCATACAAAACAACTATTGATAAATGATTTAGAGAAATATGGGGGTGTGATATCTTTAACTTCTGATATGTGGGAAGGGATTAATAAGAGAGGTTACATTGCTGCAACTGCACACTATATAGACCCACTTTGGGTTATGCATAAAAAAATTATTGCTTTTAAAATTGTTGAGTACCCACACAACGCCCAAACTATATTTAATGCTATCATAAATATAGTTAAAGAGTATAAATGCGAGAGCAAAATTCGTTCTTTTACTTTCGACAATGCTACCGTAAATAAAGTTGTTATCGATAAATTGCATAGAGTACTTCAACCCGATTTTGGTGGTTATTTATTTCATATTCGATGTGTATGTCATATTTTAAATTTAGTAGTACAAGACGGTTTAAAACATGTTAAGGATGAAATTGACCGAATTAGGAGTGCACTTATATATATCACGATTACACCTAGTCGAAAACAAGCATTTGAAGAATTTTGTTCAGAAAATGGAATGACAAATACAAAAACATTTATTACTGACGTAGGCCATAGATGGAATTTCACTTACTTATTATTAAAATCATGTGAAGGTTTCGAACATTTAATTACTGAATTTTATAACAATAGGCATGTTAGAGATTAAGACGAAATTATTTTGAATGAAACCGATTGGAATATAGTTCTTAAAATAAAATATTTTTTGTTCACATTTTATGATTCTACAAATATATTGTCTGGCGTTTATTATCCTACAAGTTGTATGGTTCTTGAACGTCTTTATGCAATTGCTAAGACTTTTCGTCGATTTCAAAATGACCCCGATTTTCATGCAGTTATATATTCCATGGAATTAAAATTCAGAAAATATTGGGAAGAATTACCTATGTTATTTCCTTTAGCATGCGTCATGGACCCCCGATTTAATTTATCGAGTACTAAATTTGTAATTGATAAAATTTCAAATTATTTAACTTTTAGTACACCTATTACTTATAGGAATTTGGAAGAAACATTACGTGAAATGTACGAATTATATGCTTCACGAATGGATACACATATTACTCGTGTACCTACATCTACTCCTCCCACTAATCCAACGGATGACGACGATGTAATTTTAGATTTATTCGAAAGCATGAACTCATATAGATTTAATTCATTTGTATATGCATGTGGTTCATCTGGTGGTAGTAGTAGTAGTTTGTCATCCACTGCATGTACTCAAACTTCGAGTAATAGTCCAAATGCGTTGCCATCTGAATTAATCGATTACTTTTGTCATACTTTGCCTACTAACAAAGAAGTTAAGAAAAATTCAGAAGAGGTAATTAAATTTTGACGAGATAATGAACGTCGATGGCCAGTAGTTTCTGCAATGGCAAAAGATCTACTAACACCTCTTGTTAGCACTGTAGATTCGGAGTCTGCTTTTAGTGCAGGGAAGAGGGTTCTCTCTGAGGTCAGGAGTCGACTCAAAGAAGATATTTTGGAAGCGTTAATGTGCGTGAGAGATTATTTTCACATATGGTTTGTCTCGAGGTTTATTGCTTCCTCGAAATATCAATGGAAAGGTCTATATTTCCTCGAAAATACACTATATTTTTGCTACTATTTAGTTATTTTGTTTTGTTCTTCATTATGGAAAAATCGTGTTCGTAACAAAAGGTGCTCTCATCAACCGATTGCGTTGTGATAATATGAATTTGATATGTAGAAAAGTACAAATTATAATAATTATATCAAAAATTAATTTGTCTTAACTTGTAAATAGTGGGAGACAGTTTTCTTAATAAAGTCTTAGTGATTGTTACTTTGCCAATTGCAATACGTTGTTTTTCTTGACTATAACAATAGTCTACTCACGAGTATTGACTCTATTACACCCGACAGATCAACAAGTGCAGATTAATTTCTATAATATGACTCTTAAGTTAAAATTAATCACACGTTACTATATTATGAATTACCTAAAATTCCTACAAGATGGTGACTTCTATTCATGAACTTGTGGTTTTCTGATGTGCCGATGAGTGACATCTAGTTATATGATCAATATCTCGATGTGTTGGAAGCTAATACGAATCGAAACAATGAGCACTCATTCACGTTCAAAATCTATGACCTTATTCGGTAAGTTAATGAGCACACTTAAGGTATTTCTAAAGCACTTGACACCATGTTTGATCCACATTCTTCCGGAAATTCATTTTTTCAAAACTTATTTTCAGCCACACAATCTTCAATTGTAATATTACACGCAAATTCCAAAAATTTTCCTTATTTTTTAACTACACATTTTTCATCACGTCACTACTTAAAATGTATTCTTCCCTCAATAATGTTTATCAAACAGGGGCTGAATCTGAGATCAGTACGAATAAATTAAACTAGTAAGAAACTAATAAAGAATAGGGTAACTAGCACGTAATGTCTCCACATTTCACTATTATTGTGGGAAACGTCATTACTTTTCATCTTCTGACATTTTTACCTTTATTTCCATCTTTTATTGAACAAAATGTCATTTTCATCCATTTTTTCAATTAAAAATTATGAAATGACGAATATAGCATTCTTTTTAAATAAAAGAAAAAGAAAAAATTACTTGTAACTATAGTCTCAAATATTTTTTAAAAAATGCAAATGAGTCACAAATAAATTATTAAAAGGGTAATTAGCACATAATGTCCATACTTTTCACTATTATTGCAAAAAGGTCCACACATTTCATTTTTTGACATTTTCACACTTAATTACATTTTTGATTATACAAACCATCATTTCTATACATTTTCATCCAATTTCTCAATAAAAATTTGTAAAATGATGAATATAACATCCAATTTTTATTTGAGTTTTATGCTACGAATTGTTCTTCGACCTGTACACTTTATCTACTCAGTATGGCCTGAAAGTGACATTGGCATCACTTTTTTTGACTAATATGCTATGAATTGTTCTTCGACGTAGACATTTTACGTACTTATTATGATGTGAAAGCAATCTTGACATTACGTTTTGGACTAATATGACATGAATTTTCTTCAAGATATAGATTTTACCTACTCAGTCTGAACCTAAAGCTATTTTGGCATTATTATTATTATTTATTTATTTTTGTATTAATGGGTGATGGCATTTCAACGTTTTGGCATTTTGAAGAGGACTAGCCAGCCGCCCCCACCAATAGGGGACGACCACGTGTCAAATTGGTAAAAAATTTGGTACAACAAAATTATTCCTTTTGAAGAATAAAAGGTAATGAACAAAATAGGTAAAGACATAAACTATGAAAGACAAAGACAAGTGATTTGATAGGTGACCAACTAGCCGGTTCGCATAGTTAGAAAAATAGGTAAATGTGTTTAATTTGGAGGATATATATAAAAGAGAAAGGAATCAAGAAATTTAGCTGATTTGGATTGATAATCAGTTAAGTGGTATTATTTTTGGGAAATTATCCTTTAATTATTATTATTATCTTTTTCATTTTTGTAATTCTTTCTCTAGGAATCGGGATTAGATCTCAAACTCTTACATTTTATCATGCGTAAGGAACTAAAAGCTAACTAACTACAGGAAAACATAGTCATAATATTGGCACCAAACAAATTTTATTTCTATGAAAACGTTATAACTTAATATATGTGTAGTTACAAAAAAAAAAAAAAATATTTTTTTGACTTAGTCCATAGTACAAGTGGTACGTTACGATTGATGTCACTAATTGTGACACAAATCATCGGATTGAGATATTGAAGTTATATGGCAAAATAATAAAATATTTGATCAAGAACAAAGGAAGAAAATAATATGATATATGAATTAAGAGATTTTATTGTCTCAAGAATAATGGAGAAGAGAAAAATATTACAATGATTCTAAAAACTAGTAATCATAAATCTCACGCTATAAAATTGTATAGAAGAGTCTATTATTTATAGGAAATATATAGGGGACGTCCAAACCCTCTTGGTAGAGTTGTTGATGAAGTAGGATGCTAAAAATTAAATCCAAAACGAAGTAAGAGAAGAAAAAAAAACGGAAAAACTAGTAGAACAGCCGACGCCAGGCAACCTGCCCGATATTTTTTTATTTTTTATTTTTGCAAATCCAATTCCAATTTCCAACTCCATCAAAGTCTTATTCAAATCCAATACCAATTTCCAACTCCCAATGAGCTTCCAAAATAGAATTTCAATTTGACATAGGACTCCAATAGCATTTCAAACTTGAACTCTTCATGACGTCCACTTCAATTAGAATTCTTCATTTACTTCAACAAGAAATTCGGGTCATACTCAAACTCAAACTCTAACATGCTACAAAGATAAAATATGTACAACACTAATCTATTCTTTTTATATTTTAATCCGGAAAATAGAAGTTAGGAAAATAAATTAAAACTAAAGTATAGTTCTCGTGGGAACGATAATTCGGACTCAAAGGTCCAATATATTACTTGTTACGATATCGTACACTTGTTTTTGGGTTTTACCCCAAAATGCCTCATACCAATAGAAATATTGTCCATTCTTATAAATCCATAATCTTTTTCATTTCTAACTAATGTGGGACTTTGAGCGCACCCACAACAGTGGTCTGTGTATACATGTGAAGAGAGTTTTAAGAGAGAGAGAGTTAAGTGGTCCCCTCTGTATATTAGCTGGATTACAAGAAAAGGAATTCAATTAATCCAAAGATTCGTTTGGTCTCTGACTACAAAGCTATAATCTTCTTCTTCTATTTACATTTCCATTCCTTTCTGTCTTTTATTTGATTTTCTTAGCGACAAGCTCCATTTCCATGGCTTCAAAGCTATAAGGTACTCAATTTTAATGCTTTAAACACAAAGACTACATTCACTTTCATTATCCTTCTTTTTTCCATTATCAATGTCATCAGAGGAGGAAGAATTGGATCTCTCTGTAACGTCTCATAACTACTCATCAGAGGAGTCTCGGAGAGAGTCCTTGCTCTACTACCTCATTGGAATTCTACTACCTCAGAACTACTCATCAGAGGAAGAATTGCATATATCAAAGTCATCATCCCTACATGGACATGTAATTGATCCGTTAGAGAGCCTCATGTTTGTATCAGAATTCATATATAACGATACACTCAGAAACAATTTCAAAGCATTAGTGTCACTTGTGCAAAAGCTTAAGGTGTTCTTCACAGTCCCGAACCAGCAAATCATGTCCCGTGTTAGTCTTAATCTCAATTCGAATCAAGTTGTTGCAGCCTTTATCAACTTTCTCCTCCAAATGGTAGAAGTTATCCTATATTTTGAGGCAGATTCCATTGCTCGTGTAAAGGTTTCGATTCAAAATCTCCGGGCCGAACTTGGATTTCTTATTACATTTCTTGGGGACACCACAATGCATTTGCAGCCCAACAAGACTATAGTGATAGATATCGAATCTATGGTTTATGAGGTAGGACGTTTCTTTTATTTTTTCTTTGTCACTCTTCTTCTATTTATTGTTGCCGTGGAGATAGGGCCTAGTAATATTGCAATAACGGATTTCGAAGCTATGGTTTATGAGGTAGGAAGTTTGCTGCATAAAAAAATTTTCGACTTGATTGAGGATATAACATTACAGACCACTGAAGAGGAGGAAGGAAATAAGAAGAAAGAAAAAAAGTTGGAAGTAACCACCAAAGCGGTGACGGGTATCAAAGCTTTGGTCCACGAGGTAGCAAGTTTCTCACAGCCATCCGTTTTCACTGAGAACGATCAAGTTCCAGAGAGTGGAAAATTGGATGTTTCACTTTCCAATTTGTTAAAAAAGTTTGAGCTCTTGAAAACAAAGATCAAGGAGCATTGCATCGCAGTCTCAAAGATGCCAAGTGATATGGCTCCAAAGACTGCTGTGGTTTCACTCTTCAATGTTGACTCCGTTCTTGATGATCTCATGGACCTAATAAATAACAAGTCTGACACGATAATTGGTGTAGAAGATCAAGTTGTAACTCTGCATAAGGAGTTAATGTCGTTGGGATCTTCTGTCACTGAAGCAGAACATGAAGAACTCATATTACGAACGAGAGACGTAGCATATGAAGTTGAATATGTTATCAACTCATTTCCTCATGTTTGGTATCTCACTCTCAGGCTTCCTCAACTCATTGAGAAGATTCAGCTCATTGCAATGGCTATCAAAGAAATAAAGAATAATGTTGAAGCAGCTGGGATGCCAGAAGTTGCAAAATATCCAGACGAACAAGTATCCTGGCAGTCGAAAGAATCTCCTGCTTTGGAAGACAATATTGTGGGGTTTAAGAAAGTGACAATTGAAATTGTAGAACAACTTGTTAGAGGACCAGACCACCTGCAAATTATTTCCATCTTTGGTATGCCTGGACTTGGTAAGACCACTTTAGCAAATAAACTGTATAATCATCCCTTTGTTGTCCATCATTTTGACAAGCGTTCCTGGTGTGTTGTTTCTCAAACGTATAAAAAGAAAAAATTGTTGATTGAAATTTTGAGCTCGATGAGTAACGGTAAGGGAGAAACACTTCAGAATATGGAGGAAGAATATTTGGCAGAAAAACTTTACAAAAGTTTGAAAAGATTCCGGTACCTCATTGTGATAGACGATATATGGGACATCAATGTGTGGAATGATTTGGAAAGATATTTTCCGAAGGATGGAATTGGAAGCAGAATCTTATTCACTACTCAGAATAAAGAAGTTGGTTCGAAAGCTTCACCTCATAGTGTTATAAATGAACTTCCTTTACTGCCTGATGCAGAAAGTTGGGAATTATTACAAAGGAAGGTGTTCAAAGATGAAAAATGTCCTCAAGAATTGCTAGACATTGGGAAGGAAATCGCAACAAATTGCCATGGCCTGCCACTTGCAGTGGTTGTAATAGCTGCAGTTCTTGCAAACATGGAGAAGAAAGTACACGCGTGGCAAGAAGTTGCTAGAAATTTAAGTTTATATATATCGGACAACCAAAACAAATTCATGAAGATATTGGAACTTAGCTACGAGTATTTACCAAACCATTTGAAACCGTGTTTTCTTTACTTTGGAGTATTTGGTGAAGATGAGGAAATCACAATACCACGTTTGATGCCTCTTTGGGTGGCTGAAGGATTTATAAAGAAGAAAGAGCAGAAATCCTTAGAGGATGTGGCTCTAGAATATTTGATGCAACTAATTGATAGGAGTTTGGTACTTGTTTCTAAACAAAGATTTGATGGACAAGTGAAAATGTGTAAGGTTCATGATCTATTGCGTGAAATGTGCTTGAGAATGGGTGAAAAAACGAAATTTTTGAAGAAAGTCAAATAGTAAGTTTATTGTCTCTCTTCTTCTTTTCTTTCCTTTTTGTCAATTTTTGATTAATTGATTACAATATTTGATGGTCGCATCAGTGATGATGCAAGAAATGAAGATGATCTGCCAACGCTCTTCAGTCAAGTATCGATGTATTGGCGACACCGTATAGTGAGGATCGACTTTGGGAAATCTCCAATTTACACTCTACCTTCTGGCCGACACGTGCGTTCTCTTATATGTGACTGTGCTGGTTCTGAGATGTCCACAATAATCACATCAAGCTTCAAAGTTCTTAGGGTCTTCATTTTATACGGATCATGCTACTTAGACTCTGATGTTTTAATAGGAATTGAACATATGGTTAACTTGAGGTTATTGGAAATTCCATTTGAACTGCCACCAATGAAAAGCTTCCACAAACTAGAATTTCTTTATGTGAAAAATTCATCTCCAGTTGAAATACCGGATGTCCTTCTTACTATGATGAGTTTGAGACTCATGGACTTCAGTGGCAGAGCGTACTTCAGTGCATCTTGTTATCGGCAAGCTGTCCAAATTGTAAGTAATAATATACAAAGTATTTCTGTGCTTGAAATTTCCGATGCAACAGATGTGAAAATTTTAAGATGCTGTCCAAATCTTCGTAGAGCGAAATGCAGCCTTACCTCTTCACTCGATTATTCTTTGGATTATCTTAATCAACTCATTTCCCTGAAGCTTAATATGAGATATGATCCTTCCAGATTAATCAAATCATTTCCCTTAAATCTCAAAAAATTGTCACTAGTTCATGTAAAAATATATCCGAAACAAATGGAGATCATTGGGAGATTGCTGAACCTTGAGGTTCTCAAATTAGAAATAGTTTCTTTTTATTTACTTAAATGGAATGCCTCAAGTGAATTCCCCCAACTTAAATTCTTGAAACTCAGTGAAGTATACCTTAGAGAATGGAATGCCTCAAGTGATAATTTCCCAAGTCTTGAGGGACTAAAATTGCAATATTGCGGGAATTTGGAAACGATCCCTTCCAGTTTTGGTGATATTCCAACGTTACAGAAGATCGAGGTGCATAGGTGTGCAAAATCTGTCAATGAATCTGCTAAGCAAATTCAAGAAGAACAACAAGACATGGGAAATGAAGTGCTTAAAGTCATAATCTCTCACTAGTAAGCATAGCATTCAGTTCTTGCCGGTATATATTATAATCCTCTACGCATTCCCTTTTAGCTTTTCTAAATTGGATTTTGACCAATTTCCTTTTTCTTGCAGGAGAATACCTTTGGCAGCCTTCCCATACATTTCAGATAGAAATAAGAGAGAATCTCTTCTAATATCTTTCATGTCATCTTGGTCCTAGTTATTGTGTGTGGTACTAAATAAAACATTAAATAACTTCTTTTGTATTTTTGCCTTGTAGCGATAAAGTTGGCTCTATTTCATAAGCATGTTGATGCTATCCTACATTATCATCTCACGAGGTAGTAAGTAGAATAAATTCACTGTCATATGGCCTTAAAATTTACTTATATATTGAACAATTGCATGTTAATTATAGTTCATCCCATCAAGCAAGAATCGAACTTGTAAAATATATGAATTTTATATATGGTATGTGTAAAACATTACTACCTGGCAAAATTCGAATTGTGTTGAGTTCTAATTTTATCTATAAAACAAGCTAAGTTAAAGATAATTTATAAATTCATTTTCAAATTATTACAGCTTATTCATATGAAAGGGCTGGATTTTATTGCATCTACGAATTCATTCCATCAATATTAAGGCACGTGTTTTGGAATTATAAATATTATTGATCATATCGATCCATAAATGACAATACCAAAACAACCAGCAGAATTAAAGGACAACTATCAACTTCCATATTTTACTTTCTCAACCGCCAAATGAGTGAAATCAAACTCACGGGTCTTGCCATTTCAAGAACTTCCACAAATCGGAATAAAAATCGCACCCTTCTTTTCACATTGAAATACCATCTTTTACTTTTCGTGAATGATGATCTTCGATATAAAATTGAAGAAACAAGAAGCCAAGTATTTTTTTCTTCCATCAAGCATGAGAAAACGTCTCTCCCCCTTAGAAGTGTGAGAGACCTCTTTTTTTCAAGTTGAGACGTATGATGTAAAGTTTCCGACACTATTTGAGAAGTCCATAGTGTAGTTTTCGAAATAAAATTTGAGATGACATAAACAATTTGTAGATTCAATTAGCGTATGATCGTCGAATTTTTTTTTAAAATTAGCATATTATCGAAATTCAAATTATTGTGATTTCTATTGTTTGGTGAAGATTAAAATTAAATTTTTAGTAAATTTTAATAAAAGTTGAACCGTTATGAATTTTATGAAATATGTTAAGGGTGACTTATCGAAGTATCAACTGTGGCTAGAAGCAGATCCCGGAAAAAGTAAATATTTTCTGTCGTGAAAAATAGAGATTGACGTAAAAGGATGAAATATGGAAACGTTGTGATTATATTGATATATGAGAGCATCCATCTACAGCCTCAAAATAATGGGAGGAGGTCCCAACTTTTTGACTTTGAGAAAAACAATAGGCAACATAATTTTTTTTCGAAAGCTATGTTTTGAAACTTCAAGATAATATATGACACGATATGAAATATATGATCGCAAACAAACAACAAGATAAAAGGCAAAATAATTAATTGACTCAGGAACGGAGTATTTTATTCCATCGACTAATACGGAGAAAACAAATACAATAATTGTGCCTACACAATTATTCTATATTTCAGTAATTCAAAATTTGTGAAAAGAGTTTAGTATTTACTCAATTCATAGCAACATTGTCATTTACTCAGCCGCGAAGTATGAATAGCCTAAAGAGGCTCAACTGTTCCCATCACTAGTTAGCATTCCATTCCTAAGCTCCCAATCAAAGCAGTGCACAAACTGCGCCACCACTAGCTGAACCAGATGAGTCTCAACTGCAATCCAGGGCAACTTAATTATTCTGATAGAAGTGGTATAAGCTGGTAATCCCTTACCCAGAGATCTATACCATTTCTAAGAACAATAATGTTATTCATCTCCACTGGGATTACAAACATAGTCTAAGTGGATCTAAATGATAGGTTAAATGAAAGGTGAAATTAAATAACTTATTTAATTTCACCTATCATTTAATTCCATATAAACGTCACCTAAACTGGGGTTGTAACCCCAGTTGGGATGAATAGCGTTACTCTTCCAAGAAACCTATTGGAGAGAAACTTGTCGGGGTTTTGACTAAACGTACTGATCACTCTAAACAGCCTCTGCATTAATTATTACAGTGTAGTGTTTTAGAAAGTCAACAATTATATTATTACAATCAATCTATTTTAGAACTTCTTTTTCAATAGATACCATAGTCAATACATTCAATCTTTCTTGTGACATTGTTGATCGAAGATAGGATTTTATCAACTTCAACTTCGAGAAGTTCCTCTCAGCAGATGCAACCGTAACTGGTATAGTCAATAATATTCTATAAGCAATCCACAATTTTGAAAACAGTCCATCATTTTTATGTAGTCCAACACTTCAATCGCCTTTTTAGTCTCTTCTAGCAAACTATTTCTCACAATTTGTACCTCACCATATAACTCCGATCCATCAATGTCAGAATTCGTGTCGTGTTTTAAAAATTCTTCAAGCTTATCACACCAACACTTCAAAAATTTATCATTTGCATCCTGCAACTTTTTTAAATCAAACAAAAATCAAAAAATATTTTCATATTTTTGAAATTGTTCAAATCTTAACTTAAGCGAAAAAGAGCTTGATCAACTATATATAAGAAATAATCAACTCCAAATGATTTTTCAGTTGAATGTGTTATCTCATGATTAACATTTTCATCAAAGTACTTCTTTCTATGAATAATACGCTTTTCTTGAAATATAGGTTCAACTTCCATTTGATCAATAATTTCTTTAGTAGTAATTTTGTCAGATTCAAATACTTTCTAGTAGACATATTAAAGCAATACAAAAAAACAAAATAAATACAATATTAAACTTTAAATTAATTGAAGAACAATAAAACTTGGAAGTTCGTGCCGTGTCACAAAAATGCCTACTTGTTCACTCTTAGCCAAATGTTGTGTCCACTCCCCTGATCAATAAATCTCTAGACACTTTTTACTAACTAAATTTAAAAAATATTAGTGTTGGAACCACTAAAATGATCTACAAACCTGTAAAAAATTCCGACATCGACGCCTCTTCTGATCAAGGGACTCTACCAATTCTTTCTTTTACTTGAAAATAGTACTAGTCTTGCAAAGCTTTTGATTTGTACGTGAAGACTAGAGAGACATTTTTTTTGCTAAATTGTATTTTGAAAGTTTAATTCAAAGAGAGAATTTATTTTATGTTGGATTTAAAAAAAATAATGGTAGGTGACTATTGGAGTGGATTTTGAAGAGACAAAAAAGACTTCTTATTTGGTTAAGAAAAAGAAAAGGGATGTTTGGAAGATAAATGATCAAATTAGTTATAGAAATAGAAAGTTGTGGTTGTGATATATTTATATGATAAATAAATGTAAGTATAAACTTTATGTCATATATATATATAAAGATTTTTGTATTTTTATTAATTTCTTGTGTTTGCATATGACAATTATATTTTAAATAATTTCACTAATATAATTTTTGTTTCTATTCAACCAACCAATTAATCTTATAAAATTTGGGGCTCTCGTCAAAGCGGGGCCTTAGGCGGTCGCCTACCCCACCTATAGTCAGGGCCGCCACTGTTTTCATCCATTTTTGGGCCTAATATAATTAGGAACAATTATAACATCGGAAAATTCAACTCATTACCTTCCAAAATTAAAGTGTTTGAATAATACTCTATTTGTTGTAAAAGAATGAGATGATTATTTAGTATTATCATGATACATGAATAAGTCTTATCTAATTCAGAAAGTGTATTTCATTCCAACTGTAACTCTCCTTTTAGACCCTATAAATATAGGGCTTTAGTTCTCATAATAACACACAGAAAAGTCTATTGGCTTTTATTCTCTCTTCTCTTTTCTCTCTTTTATAACACGTTATCAGCACGAAAGCTTATTTTTTTTTCAAAGTTTACCACGACACGAAGAGCAACATTCCAAAGCAAGAAAGAAAAAGCAGAATACCGAAAGCTCAATCCTTTAGAGAAGATATTTTGGAAAGAACGCCCATCATTTACCACATGAATCACCACACATGTTGGCAGAGGAAAACAATCTAAAACAACAAAAGTATCAGGAAAAGGTTCTCTGATGAATCGAACAGCTATTCCCACCAAAGTGCTCAGGAAGGCTTAATTTTTCAAAGGTTAGTGAATTTAGTAATTTTTTTTTTAAGCATAACTATCTATCATATGTACCAAAATTAATTTGGGGACGTGTGAATTTATATACATATATACAAGGCGATTGTTTTTTTTTTTTTACAATTCCGTCGCCACCATGTATATAAAATTTGGAATATGGTTTTCTTGGATTAATAATTTATGCCACAATTGACTGGATGAAAAAAAAAAAAAAAATTTTATTTTTTTCTTGATTCTTGAACGGTTCTAATGCTAGTATAAAACTAATTGCATGAGATATAATTATTTCCTTTCAACAATTGTTCTAAAATATGTGACCTCTGTTTTCTGAATGTATTCTTAGTTACATTAACGTTCTTTATATTTGTTTCACATATATATTGTTATTATTGTTGTTGAATCTTTTTACCTTTAAGTAAATGGTATATCATGTTGTTACTCCTGAAGTAGTACAACATTATGATCAATATTTTAGAAGAATATTAATCGCAGATTTATCTATTACAACTATTGTTGTTCCCGAAGTAGCACACAATTATTAATATTCCAGTTAGATTTTATTTGCTCCCGAAGAGCATTATTAAATAAAATAAATTGTGTTTTAACTCGTGAAAAATAAAATTTTATATAATTTATTATTTCAAATAAAAAATATGTTATTGCTCCTGAAGAGCATGACACTCCGATTCCAATATTTTAAAAGAATATTGATATACTGCTATTGAAAAAGCAAATATATTGCTCCTAAGGAGCTATTATTTCGAAATAATAGTTTATTGTTATCCCTGAAATTGCACAACATCATAATTAATATTTCAGAAGAATATTACTTACTCCTAAAGAGCATGAATTATAATTAGTATTCCAGAAGAATATTAATCGTAAATTTATCTATTATAAATAATTTGTTGTTGCTTCTGAAGAGCATAAATTATATTTTTCAATATTCTAGAAAAATATTGACATATTGCTCTTGAATAAACAATATTAAAATACAACGTACTCTTGAAGTAGCATATGTTTCGAAGAACATACTATTTTTGAATTAGTGTTTATCCCTGAAGGAAAACACGTAACTTATGTCATATTGATATTATTTGATTAATTACCTCGTTCACGTTCATAAAATAATTTATGAATTTAGTACTCTTATATTTCTCTATTGTTGTTGCTTCTGAAATAGTGCAATATTATAATTAATATTTCGGATGAGTATTACTCGTAGATCTATATACAAATAATTTGTTGTTGCTCCTGAAGTAGCACAACATTATATTTAATATTATATAATAATATTAATTGCTCCTGAAGAGCATAAATAATAATTTTCAATATCCTAGAAGAATATTGACATATTGCTTTGGAAAAAGTAATTAAAATACGATGTACTCCCGAAGTAGCACGTATTTCCTTCATAAACTTTAAATTAATAATTTATCATGTTGTTGCTCATGAAGTAGCACGTCATTATAATTAATATTCTTGAAAAATTCCCAAAGAGCATGATATTACGATTCCAATATTCCAGAAGAATATTATTTGTAGATTTGTCTATTACAAATATTGTCGCTTCTGAAGTAGCATATTATTATTAATATTCTAGTTGGGTTTTGTTTGCTCCCGAAAAGCATAATTATGTAAAATTTAACATAAATTATATTTTTACTCTAGAAGAGTAAATCCTTAAATAATTTTATAATATTTGATTGCTCCTAAAGAGCATGAATTATAATGTTCAATATTTCCGAAGAATATTGACACATAACTCTCGAAAAAGTAATAATGAAATACCTCGCTCTCGAAATAGCGTATGTTTCGAAGAATGTATCATTATAAATTCATGTTTATCCCTGAAGGACAACGTGTAATTAACTTCATGAGAATATTGATTAGTTTGATTACTTGAATGATATATGATTATATAATGTTTAATCATATTCTTCGAAATTAAATAATTGAATTATATCTTATATTGAACCAGAAGTTCAATTTGACTTTATTGTTTGGCATGATCAGTTGTACCATCACTGGATCAATAATGATGCGAAATTAAATATTCAAATGGATATTCAATGAAGAACCGGAAGATTTTTCAATCCAATGAAATCATATTTGATGTTTGTTCTTTTTATTGAAAATTGGTTATTTTACCAGTTAAATAAGGATTGAATTCACTATAGTTTTGAAAATTAATTAGGGTGATATATGGGGCCCCGTTACCCTCCACGTTGACCATCTAGATATTATTTGTATCTAATAGATTTGATACAAATATTAGATGATTGCATGGTATTCGCAACCTGAAGTTTGCGAAAGTGATACTCAAATTATGAGCATAATTTTCAGATTATACAATTAAGACAACGTGTCTTTTTAATACTAGTGATCCTAAATCTCAACTTTTTAATAAGTGGTTAGTTGAGATGTCGATAAATGGTTTAACATTATTGTTTGTTAAACGTCTCCAATTAAGTTAATTGAGAACAAAATACTTCTCATTTCAGTTTAGGGAAAGTCATTACGCATCATGCCAAAATCATAGTTCTCCTAGTTATAACTTGGCTTATGGTCAGAGTCTCATTTTTCCATCAAATTATTTCAATAGTGCTGTATATGTAATCCACCACAATGCACTAAGATGGAAAGTTAAAAATGCTGAGAATAAATGGGTAGCATGAACCCTTATTCCAAATGGGTGATATTTTATAACTCAATAAAAATGATTGTCAATTTGACAATTCTCTCAGCATTAGGGGGAAGAATAAAGAAGCTGAAAATAATATACAAATGCATCAATAACTAAATCATCACAAAAGACAATTCGAACCAAAAGTTCGAAAGATAATTTATTTAGATGCATTTAATGACCAAAGATATTGACAATCTCACACATCAGCTTTAAATGCTCCAACTCGAATTGACTCCTGGAAGGACAATTCGTTAATATTGTATTTGATAAATTTATGGCACGCCTGAAGCGTGATGACATTTGATTCTATTATAAAGTCCTCCAAACATAAATATAGCAATTGATAAATGTTGTCTTATTAAGGATGTATATACTTTTAATGAGTATTTAGACATAACATATTATAAAACTCCAGAAGAGGTTCGGGTACCTGAAATAATAAAAATTGAGATATCTCAATAAGTTATGTCATCATGGAAAAAGAAATAGAATCGAAAAAGACAAGAAAAAGTTGTCGACAACACTTTTGCACATGATGTATTGCATTATAATATAATAGCGAGGCATCGAAATAAATTCGTTAAAATATATCGATCAAAGAAATAATTGGTCAAATAAAATGATATGATCAAACTAAAATTTAGTAGAGAAACCTGAAGTTTCTAAATCCTAGTAAAATTGAACTTACTATAAAAACTTGAAATTTATGGATGTAGTGACTGCATATTTGTATGGTTCACTTGATAGTGATATATATATAAAAGTCCCGGAAGGACTTAAAGTGTGAGAAACAAATGATACATGCTTGAGAACCATGTTCTCAATTAAATTGTAAAGATCATTATATGGATTGAAACAATCCGGACGCATGTGGTATAATCGCCTTAGCGAATATTTGTTGAAAGAATGCTATAAAAATGAAGTTGTCTGCCCATGAGTTTTATAAAGAAAACAAATATGTTGATTTAATTAGAACTCCAGAAGAGCTCAACAAAACTGCAGATTATTTAAAAAATGAATTTGAGATGAAAGATATTCTGTCTCGGATTGCAAATTGAACATTTCTCAGAATGATTATTTGTTCATCAATCTACATATACAGAAAAAGTCTTTAAACGATTTTATATGGACAATGCACATCCATTGGCATCGCCTATGGTTGTTCGATCACTTGATGTAAAAAATGATCATTTTCGTCCACCCGAAGATGGAGAAAAGATTCTTGGTCCTGAAGTACCACATCTTAGTGCAATTGGAGCATTAACTTATCTTGCAAATTGTACTCGACCCGATATAGCTTTTTCTGTAAATTTCCTTGCAAGATATAACTCTACACCAACACAAAGACATTGGAATGGTGTTAAACATATTTTTCGTTATCTAAAGGGTACTATTGATTTGAGATTATTTTATTCTCAAAAGTCGGGATCTGCTTTAGTGGGATATGCAGATGCGGGTTATCTCTTTGACCCACATAAAGCTAAATCACAAAAAGGATATGTGTTTACACGTGGATGAACAGCTATATCATGGAGATCTGTAAAGCAATCATTGACAGCAACATCCTCAAATCATTCTGAAATCATTGCAATCCATGAAGCGGGCCGAGAATGTGTATGGTTGAGAAACATGACCCATCATATCCAAGAGTCATGCGAATTAGTTTCAACAAAAGATAGTCAACAATTTTGTATGAAGATAATGCTGCTTGTATTACACAACTCAAAGGAGACTATATCAAATGTGACCGGACGAAACATATTTCTCCAAAATTCTTTCATACACACGAGCTTCAGAAAAATGGCGACATCAATATTCAACAAATTCGTTCAATTGATAATGTGGCCGATTTATTTACAAAAGCGCTGCCAACATCTACATTCAAGAAATTGGTTCACGAGATTGGAATGCGTCGACTCAAAGATTTTCAGTGATCAACATCAGGGGGAGTAGCTGTACTCTTTTTCCTTCGCTTAGGTTTTATCCCACTGGGTTTTCCTAGCAAGGTTTTAATGAGGCAGCATTTACATTTTTATACTCCAAAATAACTGTACTATTTTTCCTTCGTTTGATTTTTTTTGTCCCATTGGGTTTTTATCAGACAAGGTTTTAACGAGGTAGTTATTGTACGAATAATCATCAAAGGGGGAGTGTTGTAAAAGAATGAGATGATTATTTAGTATTATCATGATACATGTATAAGTCTTATCTAGTTCAGAAAGTGTATTTCATTCCAACTGTAACTCTCCTTTTAGACCCTATAAATATAGGGCTTTAGTTCTCATAATAACACACAGAAAAGTCTATTGGCTTTTATTCTCTCTTCTCTTTTCTCTATTTTATAACAAAAAAGAAATTATGACCTTTTGACTAAGCCATTTTTAAAGTTAGCCCGATATCTAATGGTTTTCTGCAAGGACCTGTTATCTTTTGTGCATGGCTTGTACCTTTCTTTTCATGATTTTGTATGTTGGTTATAATGAAACAGCGACCTTAAAAAGGTTTGATTTTCTATTTTTTTCTTTTCGGGAGCAAAACACCAATCTCATCAAGATTACATGGAAAAAGCTGATAAAGCAAAGAGCGAAAGACTGCTGGTTCATCCATAGCTAAATGAAGAATAATTGTCTCTTGCTTCAACAACACTCGTCTCGTTCCAAAAGTCTGGGTTTTGGTTTTCATCTTCTCATAATATGGAAAAATGAAAATATGTTCTTATAAAGTAAAACATACTTGCAGTCTTTATTATTGGTGAAAATAGTCGAGAAATGTTCTTGTACCAGGCACGCCATGGTTGCATTTTTCAAACCGCAGAATTTATTTTTTCAGAACAATTATGCTCCACAAACGGGCTCGATGACAGGTTAAAAAATAGGGGATGCGTGTCGACACATGATTGAATAGTTTGAGAAATAAAAAAACCACACACCCAAATAGGTGTTGTCAAGTCAGTCTGTCCATTTTTGGTCTATCCTTAAGTCTGTTCAAACATCATTATCCTTTTTAGAAATTGTAATTGTTAGTTCAGACGAACCTAAGCAGGAAAAGGGGGAGTTCTCCCGGTCCAGGCTCTCCTGAATTGGTCCGTGTAGGACCAACACTGGTCCGGGATGTGTCGCCTAGGAAAAAGGCCAGCATGGCCAGGATCTCTATGAAGGCACAACTGGGGGTGGGGATGCTGGAGTTGGTTGAGGGGGCAATGCATTCATATTAGCCTATACCGCTAACAGGATTAAGCACAGGTATTCTGGTGCTAACATTAGCAAATGTACCATGAAGACTAAACTATTAAAACTAGGAAAATACCCATAGAAATCAATTATTGTATTAACTAATGTTTCATTTACATAGATATTACAAAGTACAGTGAGCAAGAATTAAGGATATGATCCCATAATCTGATTGTACTATGTACAAATACAAGAAGGTATGCATAATTCTGCACAAACAACCTCAAACATCTTAACTCTCTGGAATGAAGATGTGGGCTTCTACCATCCCAAACTACATATTGACAGTTTGAACCCTAAATGTAAGGGTTGATATGGGATGAGTAGTCGCGTATTCCCGCTCCTTCCCAACCCATCCATTCTTCCCAAAGATCCCAATCTTGATCGTCCATTCCTCTCATTTGTTCGTCGTCCCCTGCCATGTCGTACATCTGCATATCGGGATTGCTTAATTCTCCTCTCAAATTACTCATCACAAACTGCAACACATTAATATAAACATTATTTTCAGAAACAAAACATGAAAAATAATTCTCGTACATAACTATTTACACAATGTTCTAAAATCGTAAGTGAAAAAGTTACTTGATTGATAAAATTTTGATCCAATTAAATCTAATCACGTCAAATTGTCATGTACACTTGGCACAACTCATAAAACATAGGATCAACCATAACAAGTACAAAATTGGCTCATACTTTTTGTGCATTAGGATATCTAAAATAGTTGATAAATTTACTAACATCGTAAGCTTCGTTAATTTGGTGAAACTGGACGCCACAATTGCTTCCTCTGCAGACATCTGGATGATACTGAAATTAAATCGAAATCAACAAGTTAATGACAACGCAATTTCAAGAAAAAAAAAAAATTGTTATGGAGAATAAACGAAAAAGAAAGAAAATCTAGAATTTCAAGAAAAAACACATTTTTAATTCATTAATTAAAAAACTAACAATATTGAGGATAGATGGAAAATACCTGAAGAGCAAGCTGTCTAAATGCTTTCTTGACCTCAGATTCAGAGGCACCAGGATGAATCCTGAGAGTCTTGTACGGATCACTAACAGCAGAAGAAGAAACCCGAAATCTATTCTTCACGTTCCTCTTTGATGAAGAATCCTTCAATTGAATCCAAGAAATTGATGCAAAACCACAACCCACAGCAGCAGCCATTCCCACTATTTTTATATCTTAAAAATCCCAATATTTTGAAAACCCACAAAGCAAAAATCACGAATTCTTGATTCTTGTATAGTGTGTTGATTAATGTGAAATTACAATGGAAATCAAAGCAGTATTCAAAATGGTTTCGGTTTAATGGGTTTCAAAACGGTTTCGGTTGAATGGGTACTTGGCCAGAAAATGCGATGGGCATATGGCTTTTATAAAAGCATACCTCTAATATAATAATGTGATTGATTGTAATAATGAAATGAAAGACATGGACAAAGAAATGTTCAATGGAGGTATTGTGTACACACGTATATGTATGTATATGTGCGTATATAACTCTCTCTGTGTGTGTGAGAGAGAGAGAGAGAGAGAGAGAGAGATAGAGAGGATGACGTGTGTTCATTACATTTTCAACTTTCTATTTTATGTGGGGTCAGTTTTGACGATCTTATCCGACCCCTGGCCTTTGGATTTGGTCCGAAATGAATGGCAAGTTTCCTTTGTGGGCATCTTTTTTTTTTTTTTTTGCTTTGGGAGTATATCCCTCTACTTTCTAGATATTGTATTTTGGTCCTTATTATTTTATATTTTCCTAGAGGCCTCTGAAGTTCTTGTACTTTAAGCATTTAGTTCATGTTCTTATAGGGCTTTGCTCATCGTTCTGTTTCTATGAGTAATGTTATGTGTCCCCATTGGGGATAATCATCATGATGTGTCTTTAAGTGTCATATAGACTCGTTCTCAATATCGATGGAGTTAGATAACATTATTCTTGTTTTTAAGCATGAGTTTTAACTTGTTGAAAACTTACAATTTTTACAACATCTGGAAGTGAATTAAAGCTACAACTATGAGTTCGACGTTATTTTCTATTGTGACTTGGGATTCTATCAGGTTTAACCCTTTTTAGGATTATTATCTCAATCTTCTTATAAACTCAATGTCATATCCACACATACAATAAGAGTAATGTTATTTATCACCATGAAGATAGAACATCGGTAATGTGACAACTCATTATTATTCACATTTCTTTCTCATAAAAATTGAATTATTCAATCTCATTATTCCATATAACTTGTCACGTCATCTATGTTTGATTATCATAATGATAAATAGCGTTTTTCATATAATAATATGTTTATCTTTTTTTTCTCAAATGATTGTACACCCCCATCGACGCTAAATCTTTCATCACATGCGTTGGGAACCATGGCCTTGAAAGTCAATTGTGAATTTTTTTGACAACCGTAATTAACAAGGGTCACACATTCGTTCAAAAATTCTCTAGCACACTTTGAAAATTCATCTTGTACTTCTACACGACTTATCTAAGGACAAGATTATCCATCTATCGTATATTGTATTGTTTTGAGATTTTAGAATGTGTTGTGCTATTTACAAAATAGTAGTGTTATTCATGGAAAAAATTATCGGTAGTTGTCTATGTGACATACATGTGACAATTTATAATTCGATGCAACTCGTACATCAAATTACAAACCTCTATATGCATGCTATGTAGTATGTACGACCGCTATCTGTAATTTTCACTATGTACAAAAGTATAGTAGGGTGTAAATATGAGAAAGCAAGAGTTCATGGGAGTAAAATCCAATTAAAATAAGATGAAGATATAAGCTGATGCTGCTTCAAGTCGTCCAATAGAATCACACATCTTGTATGTACACTTTTTTATTACGTGGCCAATGGTTTACGTTTGGTCGTACATAAATACACAATAAATAATGGATAAGATGCTCTAGACTTTGGCATTCACACGGTCCGTACCAAGCTGATAACGTTAACTTAGAAGTCAAATTATTAGGATATAGGTGGAATCAAACTTTCATTATACAGAATTTATCTCTGCACCTTGTGGAAATATGATTTCACTGTATGGACATCACAACCTTTGTTTACCGACATATGATGTGTTGAGTTTTGATTGGACTTTCCTTTTACATAAAAGAGTTATATAATGGTTTATGTCGTGAGTGCGCCCAAAATCCCACATCGGTTAGAAATGAGATAGATTATGAGTTTATAAGCATGAACAATATCTCAATTGGTATGAGGCCTTTTGGGATAAAGCCCAAAAGTAAATTCATGAGGGCTTAGGTCCAAAGTGGATCATTGTAGAAATATGTTGTGTTCATAAACCCAACTGTTTATTTACAGACGAAATGTCAAAAAGAGAGTTTTTTTTTTTTTTTAAAAAAAATTTGATTGAAGAAATTCAGGCCCAATTATATATGTGTAAATCATTATGTACATGTAGCACAATCGCTCTTCTTGATACCTCGTCAATATGCCAAAAGTTATGTAAAAAGTGATGTATAATAAGCATATTCTGTGGAAATAATTGTGTGTATCACACGTCAAACAAGTAGGTGGTTTTAAGGAACATGTCAAGTTTGGTGAATAAGTTCCATGTCTTATTTTATTAAATCAACGTTTTTAAATTAAGATGTGCTTGATTTATATTACGAAGAAACTTCGCATTGATTGCACATTTGACCCGCTGATTTTGATTTTTGACCAAATAATTTCTAAGTGTTACTTTATTAGAACAAGTCAAGCATTTTTTGGTTGATTTTATGTATTTGAGTAACGAAAAGTCACAGTGACAGATTCTAATCTATTTAAAATATAGAACCAGTTGGTCATTTGCAGTTAAATTATATCACGTGTCACGGTCCTTCAATATTATTTTAATACATTGGTTCGTTGTAACAAACCATCTCCATCCATTATAACATTTTGTGATGGTCAATTTTCGAGCTTCGATGGTTTGAAGAGTAAAATATCTAACAACTCGACATCGAGATTGGTGTTGAATACCACTAATATTAAATAATTTTATTTTTTTGAATAAGTTGAAAACATCAACTATATTTTTTTTTTTTCATTAAGGGTCCGTTTGATTGTAAGAGTGGAATTTGAGTGGAAAGAAAATGAATTTCAGGGAATTGAATTGTCTAAAATTGTTTTCTTGAGAATTGTCAATTAATTGTATTCGATTGGTATAATTTTTCACTTGAAAAATATTGAAAATTTGGATCTTTTGGTATTCGTTTGACTTTGTTTTCCATGAAAATTGTCCATTAAAGAGATTTTTTTTTTAATAATTGGGGATGTAATTTGTTTCCATTGCCAAAAAAAAAAAGGTGAAAAATTATTTTCCCATCAAAGTGGTAGGAAAACAAATTCAATGAAATCATAGAAAAAGGGTCACATGGAGGGGTTGGGTGGAAAATTAATTCCATTGAAAAACTTGGCTATCAAACACAAAAAAAGTTGGAATTTGAAAACATAATTTCCAAATTCCATGGAAAATAGAATGAATCAAACAGGGCCTAAGCCTCTGTTTCAATCTTATTTCTTAATTATTATTTTTTCAAACTTATTTTCAATCATATATATTATGAGACACAATTTTTGATCAACTTTGAACTATGCAATATTTCACCAACTTTTATTAAAATTTATTAAAAATTTAATTTTTATCCAAATCAAAAGGGGCTAAATTAATATAATGCAATATCATTAGTTACTCTCCTACGCCTCCTAGATTTTTTTTTTTTTTTTTTTTTTAATAAAAGAAATAATTGCAGAAGCAGACTTTTTTTGGTGGAATTACTGAAAATGAAACAAAAAGGAATGATGAATTGGAAGTGAGACAAATTGTTGAGAGATTCCACAAGTGAGATGATATTTTCTTCTATCATTTCACGTCATATATTAATTACTATTTAAAATTAAGATAAGGACTCCAGCAAAGATCTTTAACATTTCATCACGTTTGTCTCCTGACACATTCAAAAAAATCTTTCAATTTACATAAAATTTCCTTCTTATGCGTGGAAAGCGGTGCAAGAATGAGGATTTAGAGCTCTGATTTTGGAACTATTTAGGACTCGTGTTACTTTTGAAAAGTCAAAAACGACCTTTAAGATTAAGAGTCTGTTCGGAAGAGTTAAAAAATCATTAAAATTGAAAATATAACCGTTATTAGGTCTTGCTTGTCTAATAAAAGTCAACAATAACAACTAATTTTTCAATTTTAATTCGATTTTAATCTCTACCAAACGGGCTCTAAGTACTACCAGTGAACATGTTTAAGTCCCTGTTTGAGATGCATTATTTTTTCATTCTCATTCTTCTACTCATTTTCAATCACATATTTTTCGATAAAATAATATTTTTCATCACATCAATAATCTTTCCTTCTTTTTCAACTACATATTCTTAATCACATCAAACAAAAAAATACATGCTTGTGGAAGTAATGTGGCTCAAACATGGGCTAAATAACTTTCTGAAAATTATTTGTTTGATTAAAAGAGCTTTTAGGGAAAGTCGACTTAAGATAATTCTTTTCAAAAAGCTTTTCAACAAGAAGCAAAAGCAAGAGCAGCAGTCCTTCCAAATATTCACGAAATATACCAATGTTATTAAAATCAGACCAGACCGGCCTGTTCAACCGAATAACCCATGAGCCGGTACAAAATCCTGTCCATTTAATGCTTAAAACCCGTTTGTTTCAAAAGTGGTAAAAACCGCTCATTTGACCGGTTTAACCACTAAAGGGCGACTCGAATCGGTCTAGTTTCTGTTGGTTTTAATTGTTTGTTTATAAAAAGGGTAAATAGCATGGAACATTCCTACCTTTCAATGTCATTGTGCAAAATGTCCATACCTTTCATTTTTTGGCATTTTCACATCTACTTTCCACCTTTCATTGCGCGCAGTCATTTTCAACAATTTTTTCAATAAAATGACGATTTTACCCTCTTATTCAAATAAAACAAAAAAAAAAAAAAGATGAATAACCAACTGCAATTATAGTCCTTAAGTTTTAAAAAAAATATAAAGAAATCATAAATTATATACTACCACCACTTCCACAACCTACCAAGTTGCCACATAATGGTGGTGGAGTTCGGTGAGCGTGGTGGTTAGAAGGTGGTGTGCTATGTGGATATATAGGTTGCAACTTGGTGGTGTTGTGAAAGTGGTGGTGGTGGTGGAGAATTTAAAACTTATCTGTAATATTTTGAAAATTTTAGAGTTGTGATTGCAGTTAGTTTTTTTTTTCCTCTTCTCTTCTCTTCTTTTCTTTTTGTTTCATTTGAATATGAGGGTAAAATAGTCATTTTATTGGCAAATGGTAGAAAATGACCTTTGCACAATGAAAGGTGGGAGGTAGGAGTGAAAATGTCAAAAAATAAAAAGTATGGACATTTTTGCATAATGACATTGAAAGGTAGAGACATTTTGTCCTATTTACCCGTTTATAAACACTAAAATCTTTCAAACTTCCAACCTAATAATTTGATAGGCCCAGAAATATCACGATAGACTTGTTGGCCCATTTATTTATAGGCATGAATCGCATGATTTCTTACAAAAATCCGATGTGGGATCAATACTTCTGGCTGCGTTACTGTGTATTACACTAGTATGTGTATTTATAGTTAATTATTTCATTGAGTTAATTAATCATTTTTATATGCTTCCTTAATTAATAAAAATTTAAAAATTTTCTAACATTAATCAGCAATATTATACTATTACATAATCTTACTAACCTTGTTTGACTCGTGTTCTTTCAAAACTCATTTCTAATCTTACTAACCTTGTTTGACTTGTGCCAGAAGAGTTCGAGCATATATCTGGACAATTGTTGGTGTTGCAGATTGAAGAGAGAGCAGATCCTTAGAAGAGTTAAATAGCACGTATTAAAAATACTTCCCGACAATTATAGAAATACATTGACGCCTCAAACTATAAAATTGGATCAATATCCTCAAGTAGCATAATGAAAATAAAACGAGGTCGTATTGTTCAATATTGAAGAAACTAAATAACAATACTATATGTCTGAAACCACCATCAAACTCACGATGACAAGCATAGAGAGTTTGCCGAAAAGAAAACAAAAATGATTTTGTGCATGCCTTCTCCCGTACAAATTATCGTTCCTTGATCCATGAGCTTAACTTAGCACTACCAAATCAACTTAACCCAAACCTAACCAAAGTGATACAAATTTCAAATGATTATTCTACTTGTACATTATGTTACATCAAGGATTACATAACATAATCTACAAATGACATTATGTGATTCGTTGGTGAACTGCATAATGTTACTTGTGCATTATGTAACCCTTGATGTATATGTAGCAAAGCCCAATTTCAAATACCAAATCCAGATTTAAATGGAATCAAATTCCAAATCTAGATTAGATGGATGCAAATATCAAATTGCAAATCCATCCCAAGTCCAAATTTCAAATTCTTGTCCAACTTGATGCAAATACCAAATATCACCGGGCATAAATATGCCCCAACCAAAATCTTGACAACACCAAACAAGTTAAATAGAAGGAAAAAAGCCCAATAATCCACTTAAGTCCAACAGAGCAGCTCATTAAAAACTAAAACAATCAGTCCCATGCAGCAACAAATCAGTATAAGATGAAAATGGCAGTCCGGTCAAGCCCGTGGCAACGGGCTTACTTAGTGCGATTTATCTCTCATGTGTGGTTTGCGGGTTACTGCACATAAAGCGATGTTTACCTAGTGCGCACTCACGAGTAATGGTTGCAGGTTCTTACGTCAACAAAAAAATAGTAATCGAGGTACCTTGACCACCCGTGTTAAAAAATTGAGTTCCATGGAAGCAGAATTTTTAATTGATAAAATGTCCAATGCAGCAATCTTATAACCAAATTAATAACCAAGTACCAAAGCGCGACAACAACCATTCTCCAACCTAGAACCAACAATGGAAAGTTAAAAGACCCAAAGAGAAATGAACATAGGAGGCATGAAGCAAGCCCAAATAGGGGGGCAGGTCCATAAATATGAAAGGAAGAAAGCTCCCTGTTCCATTTCCCATTGTTGTACAGTCGCACTAGAATTTTTATTTAACTCTGGGCTAAAGCTAAATAACAATATTATTCTAACAGGGTAGCCTTATTTCACACGGCCCAGAATAGCTTATGCTCAATGTTTCAGTTTGTATCCACCAACAAAGCTACGTACAAAATTCCCGAGAGACTATTTTCTTATGAAAATCAAAATTTACAAATGAGTCTCAGAGCAACTATGTACCATGAAAATGAACTATTACGAGACATGTAACTTAACTGTGCAAAACTAAAAGTTAGATTAAGGACCTTGTGCATTGTGATCTGGTTTGATTTGGTGATCAGACGACGTTGATGCTTTTCTGTAACGGCCGAAAATTTTAGAAAAAAATATTTGTTCTATATATTATATTTTATTATTCAAAGTTGAATAATAAAATATAATATATAGAACAAATATTTTTTTCTGGACTAATAAATATAAAAAAATGGATTAAATTGAAATCATAATCCCATTTTTTAAAAAGTGCAAATAAGTTCCTAATAAGAGCATGTTTGGTAACCATTAAAATTTAATTAAAATTGAAAATATAGTTGTTATTGAATCCCAACTGTCTAATAAAAGTTAACAATAACGGCTAGTTTTTCAATTTAAATCTGATTTAAATCTCTACCAAACATGCTCTAAATTATTAAAAAATTATTTTTTTTTTTAAAAAAAGTGTAAACGAATCTCAAATAAATTATTAAAGACTTAAAAATTATAAAATATATATATTTTCTATTTAAATAGGATATTATATTCGTTATTTTACAATTTTTTATTGAGAAATTGGATAGAAATGGTGGTTTGTGCAATCAAATATGTAATTAAGAGTGAAAATGTCAAATAAATGAAAGGTTTGGACTTTTCGCAATAACAATGAAAGAAAGGTACATTATGTACTAATTACTCCTCTAATAATTTATTTGTGACTTATTTGCGCTTATTAAAAAAATTTGGAACTGTGGTTGCAATTAGTTTTTTCTTTTTCTTTTTGTTTTATAAAGAGAGTGGTGTATTCGTCATTTCGTAATTTTTAATTGAGTAAATATGTGAAAATGACCTTTTGCGCAATGAAATGTGAAAATAGAGGTGAAAATGCAAAAAAAAAAAAAAAAATGTATCGATGTTTTTCATAATAACAATGAAAGGTGATGACGTTATATGCTACTTACCCTTCTATTTAAAGTTAAAAGTTACCATGACTATCACGTATTGGAATTAGAATCACCTTTTTATTGTGATAGATATTATGTACACATATCATATTATGATTGATTTACTAAAAATTCATTTCTTATCAAATTTGATAAATTCATTTTTCCATCACAATTGTAAAATGACTCAACCACTATATTTTTACTATAAATAGTGTGCAATTGTCCCACAATTCACCATCAAAGAATTTTACACGGCATCTTTCATACTAATTAGCTATAAATTTCAAGTATATTTTTCTTATTAAAAGCTCGTTGATCAATCAAGATAAAATACATTTGTGGAAGTTGGTGTTTTCATATATTTTTATATTTAATAATTTATGCATTAATTGCTTGTGGACCTTCTAGTTTAACCTAATGAAATGTGAAATCTTTCAGAAATTCAAAATAAGAAATGATGGGTATCTTGTTTGGTCCCGATATACTCCATAAAAATAAATGTGGTATGAATTGTCTGTGTTATTATTATATAATTGTGTATGGAAAATGCACGTATCTTATTGGATATTTTTAAATATTCACTTTTACTATAATTTTTCGGGTTAGTTCGGATCGATTGGAACTGTGACGAAATAGTGCAATGGACTGCCAAGGGATTTCGATATGTGAAAACACTAAGTTTTATTGCTTTTAGATTTATTAGTTTGATTTGTTTAAATATTATTATTGAATTAGTTAGTTGAGAATGTAATTTTTTTTAAATATACGATTTCATGATTTAGCCCCTGTTTGATACATATTAAAATTTTCATTTTCATTCTTCTACTCATTTTCAACCACACATTATTTAATAAAATAATATTTTTCGTCACATCAATAATTTTCCCATCCTTTTCAATCAAATATTCTCCATCAATCTACTATTCTAAACTACATTCTTCCAAAATAATGTGACTCAAACACACCCTTAAATTTAATTTTATAAATGTTCCAATATTTTGTTTATTAAATAATTCTATATTTTATCGTTCCGCATTTTAGATAAATAAAAGTAAATGAAAATTTTGGTAACACTTCAAAATGTATAAAAATTAGGATGTTGCATTTTCTGTCAATGTGTTTCCTGAATTGTATGAGGATCATGGTCGTGTTATTGCAACCTTCCCCACCAGATGATGGCGCCAAACAGTGATCAACCTTCTCTGCCTTGTTTATTCTCCTTCTCGCCTTGATTAATTTCTTTCCCGTCCTTGATTAATTCCAAGTCTTTTCCATCCATCCACAATCATATGAACTTTGGCTCATTTTCGTGCTCCAAACTCGCCATATTCACCACGTCACCTAACTTGTAAAACAACATGAATACACACACCAAAATGTTCTAAATTGCTAAAAAACAATCAAAATATCAAATTTAAGTGGCATCAAACAATGAGTGAAACTCACTCATCAGGGGGTGAGATGTAAATATTATTACGTTGTAACATATTGTTTTACAAAATGTATTGCAAAAATATTCTAATTAAAGAATAAAAAAAAACACTGTATTTTCAGAATTATTAAAAATGTTTGAAAGGTAAGTATGAAGTTGGTAAACTTTTTAAGGATATTCGTAAATTGCTTTGCAAGGAGAGGATGTTTGAAGTAAAAAAAATAAAACTCAATAGTTAATCGAGATACATCGAGAAACAAAATTTTCTTAATTTTTACTATATAATTTATACAAAATTTCTGTGTGTAAACATTCTTTATTCCATTTTGTTGAAAGTCTGTTTATCATCCTTTAGTCTAGCCCAATTGTTTTAGTCTAATTACCTTTGATAAGTGTGGCCCGGGTAGACCATTATTGCATATTCTCGCATTTTACTTAAACACGTTTTTGGGTTTGAGGAAGCTGGCTGAGATTGTGACACATGGTGCTAGCACAACCGTTGGATGCATGATGAATCTATGAGTCCCCAGACTCTTCTATTGTTAGACGATTCGATTCATTCTCTTTTCTAGGGTTTTCTCTCCTTCGATAATGCATGTATTTTCTCTCTTGTGAAAACTCTTAGTTTTCATTCTGTAATCTTTTAGGGTAGATGATCTTGGTAATATCTAGTGTAGATGACAGTATTCTGGTTTACGTTTTCTTCTGATTCTTGGTGAGCAGAAGTTTTGTTGGTTACTTGGAGTAATCTGAAAAAGGGAGAAAATGAAAGTTTAGGCTGAGGGCTAATTCGAATGATTCTTGTGTCTCTAATTCTTGTACTTGGGGAACTTTGTTCTATTCTAGTGGATTAGTGTGTTATTCACTAAGGTGAATGCTCAACGGGTGAGTAACCAAATTATTGGTGAACATCGGGGCATACGGGCAAAAAATCCTTTGTGTTCATTGTTATTTTTGTTGTTCTTGGTAATTTCTGGGACTGTAAAATTCCTATAGTGGTATCAGAGCATCCGATCTGATTTTGGAAGCCTTCGATCTGAATATTTTCTGACATTATTGACGATATGGTTACTGATCTCTATAAATCTGCGTCATTGGGGCCTAATCTTCGATTTTTGGTGGAAGTAAAATAGTTTGATTTTCACTATTTTACACTGTTGCACTGAGATATGTCTGGTAACGAGTTTTAAACCCTGTCTTGGTTGCTATTTTTCGAATTTATTAGATATCTGAGCCTTCTTGGTTGAAACCCACTTTGATATTCCTTTATCTAGAGTTTCATGTGAGAACCCTAGAATCTGAGGGGACGAGGTTTAACGGTTTCTTCAAGATTACCCTCTAATTCCATTATTCAAATTATTAGCCATTGTGATTTGTTACTTGAGACAACTTGTTTACTCTGTTTACGTGCATAAGTGTTTGTGTGTGAATATTATCTGCACTTTAACACTTAGTGTGTTCTCTGTTGTACATACATTCGTTTATGTTTTCACCATACTTGTTACTTCTGTGTGCATTATTCTGTATACACATTATGGCAAGTACAAAAATTGATATCAAAATATGGAATACTAAAGAAGACTTCAGTCTTTGGAGTAAAAATAAGAAGACATTACTAATGCAACAAAAATGTGCTAAAGCTTTAGATAAATCTTAGGGTGTAAAAACCACTCAAACTAAAAGGAGTAAACGAGTTGAAATTGCTTGGAGTACTATATTTATGCATTTATCCGACAATGTGATTAGAGAAGTAGGTGATACAACTAATGCAGCTGAAATCTGGACTAAACTTGAATCCTTATATAAAACTAAAACGCTTCCCAATAAATGTTACTTGTGGAAATAGTTTTTCGATTTTAAATTTGATCCTAATCAGGTTTTAGTTTCCTTTTGAAAATCTGTTTACACCCTAAACGCTTATTTCCTAGAGGTAAATCAACTAACTCCCAAATATAGTTTTACAGTATATAATTTATCTCAGTCGATAGCTTTTTTCCAATGCAGTGCTTCCAGTGTAGACATTGCTTCATCGAAAGTTTTTAGATCATTCTCTATCATATATGTTAGAAAATTTGAGCCAAACGAAGTAGATATTCTAACTCTTTTACTACACCTTGTTTCTTCCCCATTTAAAGTGTCATTTGTAGTATGATAAGTTCTTTTATTTGAATTTTTGTTTTCCTTATCTTTACATGGAAAAATATTCTCAAAAAATGATGCATTTCTCGATTCAATTATGGTTCTTCATGTACATCTTGAAATTTATGTACAAGAAAAGGATTTACACTATTATTCTTGAAAACAATCTGGACAGATTTAATAAACTGTCTCAAGATCTCACTAACAGTGGTGAGAAATTATCTGATGACCAACAATATGCAGCCCTACTGTCATCCTTACCCGATAAGTACAAAGAACTAAAAAATGCTCTTGAATATGGAAGAACTTCTATTACAGTTGATGATAAGGAATAAAGAACTTGAATTTAAAAATAAATCAAAAACCTCCATTACTGGAATGTGTTACAACATAAAAGACAATTATTCATGCAAGAAGAACAATAATCAATTTTCAAATATAATTTTGAAAAATCAAAAGAGCACACTGGAAATTTTTCAAAAGGGAAAGCTAACTACAATAAGTTTGTTAGTAAGGCTAAAGGTAAAAGATATTATTTCTGCGGTAATGGGTCATTATACAAAAAATTGTATCAAGAGAGTGGATGAATTGAAAAACTGTAATAAAATTGAGGGTGGAGCTGCTATAGCTTATGAGGAAGTTGTAGCCACAAATGAACAAGTGTATGTGACATGTCAATCATCTGTGGAAGATGAATAGATCTTAAATTCAAGATGTACTTTTCATATGACCTCATGTAAAAAGTACTTTACTGAATTCTTAGAGATCAATGGAGGACAAGTAATAATGGGAAAATATTTTCTTGCAAGATCAAAGGTATTGGTAAAATTGTTTTGAAACTTGATAATGAGAATGATCTGGTTTTAAACAAGATTAGATACATTCTCACCCTAAAAAGAAATTTAATCTCTTTAGATACACTTGATGATAAAGGATTTAACACAATTATAAATAAAGGTACTTTGATACTTCAAAAGGATTCTGCAAAACTTGTTCAAGTTGAAAAATCAAATAGAATTTATATTTTGGAAGTTTTACACCAAAAGAATCAGTCAATTGCTGCCACTGTCACACAGTCTGATAAATAAAAAATATGGTATAAGAGGCTATGACACATCGGTGATAAGAATCTATATATTCTTAAGAAACAATGACTTTTAGGAAATGAAAAGATTGAAAATGTATTTTTTTGTGAACATTGCATATATGGAAATCAAAAGAAATTACCTTTTGCTACATGTACACATAAATCAAAAGTCATACTTGATTACTTGCATGCCGATCTATGGGGACCAGCTATTATGAATACTTATTATGGCTTTAAATATTACCTCCTGATTGTTGATGATTTGTCTAGAAAAAGTTGGATCACACTTTTGAAAAATAAATCTGATACTTTTCAAAATCTTGTTGTTTGGAAAACTCTTGTTGAAAATCAAGTAAACAAAAAGGTTAAAGCTCTTAAAACTGACAATGACTTTGAATTTTGCAATGAGGAGTTTGACAATTTCTGCAAAGAAAATGAGATCTTTAGACATAGGACTGTCTCCTATACCCCCACAACAGAATGGCCTACCTGAAAGGATGAATATGACCCTTTTAGAAAGAGTTAAGTGCATGTAGACATGTCAACACGGGCAGGCCGGACCGCACACTAAAAAGCCCGTGCACATACCGTTTATAAAAAAATCGCCTATGCGGGCTTTCTGAGCCGACTCGGTCCGGATCGGGAAAAAACGTGTAACCCGGCCCGGGCCGCAAAGCCCACACGGGCTGGGTCATTGGTTCGGGTCGCTCGGCCCTTTTTTTTTTTTGGTCAGTTATAAAATAAATGATAAAAAATACATTTTATAATTAGAGTAAAAATCGATAAAAGTTACAAAAAAATAAATTTTACATTGATTTATTTTTCGATAAATTTTACATCAATAACATAAAAACTTACAATTTTTCGAACAATATTTTGCCTAACTTGACAAATTAAACAGTTTTTAACTATTTATAAACTTATAGTTAAAGTACATCCCAATCAGGTTGATACCTACTTAACTACAATTTCATCATTACAAATCAGATTCTATTCATCTATGATAAGATTTTTAAAGTCTTGAGCAATATCGTCAGCAACTTTATCTTGCATTCTTCTATCTGCAAATAATCAGTCTTTCACGTAGATGAGAGCTTCTAAAATATCTTCTTTAAGTCTTGATCTTCATTCATCTAATACTCTGTTACCTGCACTATAAGCAGACTCCGATGCTACTGTTAGTAGATCTCGGGCAATTTTGGATAATATTGGATATGACCGTTCATTTAACTTTCACCATTGTAAAATATCTAAATTGTCAACCTCGTCTTGTGGAATTAAACTATAGTAATCAAATTGATAATCTATTTCTAATTCAATTGGTGTAACATTCTCATTTGAAAATGAACTAGTAGATGAAGTAAAAGACACATTGCGTTTCTTGGCTATTAAAGAAAAGAAAGAACTTTTACCTTTAGAAGTGTAGCAGAACTCATATTAGAAGGAACATTTTCATTATTACCATATTTCATAGCATAACTATTGTACATTCATTAATAAAACATTATATTTCCCGATTTGTAATACTTATATTGAAAGATAAAGTTTCAGAAAGTTGGTCCATAGCACACTGAACTCCAAAAAATTTAATACGAGGATCCATTACAGTTGCAATTGGAAAAAATCATTGGCATATTTTCGTAATATTTTTGAAACTTGTCATCTATTGTACAAACAATATCATAGAAAAATGGATCGTCTTTATGACTTGAAAATTGATTAGCAATTTTTACAAATTATAAAAGCACAAGATTACTTGTTGAATAATAAATTCCGAAACTAGTTTTTGTTGCCTTATAGAATGGTTTCAAATAATTCATGACTTTAAATGCAATTTTCCAATCAAAATCATCTATATAAAATTGATGTTGCTTTGAATTAACGAAAGCATTAATAGCATATGTATAACCAACACACGATTTTAACGTAAGAAATGTTGAATACCACCTATTTGGAATAACATCAATAAATTTTCTTCTCCTCAATCCAAGATTTTTACAAATTTTTCCAAATTATTGTTGTCTAGAATCTGAACAAGAAATATAGTTAATAGCTTCTCTAATTTTCTGTATTTGTGGTGTTATTATTTTTAAACCATCTTGCATTACTAAATTATATATATGACAAACACACCTCATATGAAGATAATTTAGAGTCAAACGATGGATTAAGTGCCATTTTCAAAAGTTCAATGCATGCAATATTTGCACTAGCATTATCAAAACTAATGTTAAATAATTTGCTCAATACATTAAATTCATTAAAAACCTATAATAAATTCTCACACAAATTTATTTCATTATGTCGATATTCAAGTAAACGAAAAGCAATAATTCTTTTGTGAAGTAACTAATTATTATTAATAAAATGTGCAGTGACACATGCATAACCATTGTGATTACGTCCAGACCAACAATCAGATGTAAAACACATAGCTCCATCAAAGTTGTTAAATTCAGTATTTCTACTTATAGACCGATAAGCGGTTTGAATATACTTTTGCATAAACTCCTCAAAGTATCGATCTTTTGCGAAAGTAAAAGGCATCTCGCTTGCTGCCAAAAATTCAGACATTCCTACTCTCATTCGATCCTGCGAATAACAAAAATTAAAAAAAGTAAATGTTCCACTAGTATTAGTAAAAGAAGTAATTTGAGCTTATTTAGTATCTAAATGCCCTCTTTCATTTACGTGTTTATCTTTGTATCTTCGCAATGTGTTTGTGCCTTGATCTTTAACCCATGCATAACTCTTTCTACAAAGAGTGCATATTGCTCTTTTATTTGGTTCATCTACTGTAAAGATTTTCCAAACATCATATGTGTACTTTTTATTCCTTCGCTGTTGAGAAGATCCAATATTTGAATCATTATCATCTTCCAAATTTATTGGAGAACAACTATCATGTAAGTTGATATTTCTTGAAGAAAAATCGTGAGAATCCATAACACTTTTACAAAAAATTTTGAAATAATAAGATGAAAAGAAAACACAAAATACTTGCTGAAAATGAGAAAATAGAGATTTCAAACTAGTAGATTGTGAGAGTTTGCTATTTTTTTCACTTCACAATACCACAATTTATAAAAAAAAAATTACCGTTACTCTACATTGTAATTTTCTAAAAAAATAATAATATAATAGTCAAACGGTCACAGGATTTGACCTGTGACCGTTGACTGCAGGCTGTAGCACGCTTGCAGCAGCAGGCGCTTTTTTTAATTTTTTTTTTAAAACACATGATATTTTTTTTCTAATTTTTTTTAAACACGGGCCAGCGGTTAACCATTGGCCCGATTTTCCTTAAATCGGCCCGAACCGATTTCAGGTCCAGGCGGCCCGTGATTTAGCCCACTCGGTTCATGGGCTGAATTATAGGCCGGTTCGCCTCCGGGCGGGCTGTCCATCTTGACACCTCTAAGTGCATGTTAATTAGTTCAAGCCTTCCAAAATTATTCTGGGGGAAGCTGTTAAGACTGCATCATACCTCATTAACAAATTCCTACTAAGTCACTGAATTATGATACCCCAAACCATGTTTGGAATGGTCAGCCTGCTGACGATTCCAAACTTAAAATCTTTGGTTGTACTGCCTATGTATATCAAAATGAAGGGAAACTAGAGCCAAGGTCCATAAAATGTGTTTTCATGGGGTATGGGGAAGGTGTTAAAGGCTACAAGATCTGGTTGAGGGACTAGGGAGGTTATAAAGTTACCATAAGTAGAAATGTTGTCTTTAATGAGTTAGACATGTCCTGCTTTAAGGAAAAAGAGATTGCTTTCACTGAAACTGATCAAAATAAAAATAATTTTCAAACAGAATTTCTTCTAACTGATTTCAACATTGGAAATGAAGATCAGTTTGAGGTGGAGCATGAAAGTGAACCTAAACAGGAGACTACTGAACTTATTTCTGAAACTGAACCTAATCATCACTTGAATCTCTTAAGATGACTATCATTTGGCTAGGGATAGAACTAGAAGGAAAACTTGGCCACCTATCAGATACATACAATAAACCTAATTTGTCATTGCTCTTAACATTCAAGATTTTTTGGAAAGTGAGCCTACCTCATTTGAAGAGGCCATTGAAGGAAGAAATGCTAATTTGTGGCTTGAAGCCATGAAAGATGAAATGCTGTCTTTGGAAAAATTATGACTTAGGTCTTAGTCAATAAACCTAAAGGAGTAGAAGTTATTGACTATAAATGGATCTATAAGATTAAGGAAGGTGACCCTAAGGATGGTAATGTAAGATTCAATGATAGGTTAGTTGCAAAGGAGTTTAACCAAAGGGAGAGAATTGACTATAATGAAATTTTTTCTCCGGTAGTCATGTATACCTCCATAAGAATTTTGTTATCTATTGTTTCACAATTTGATTTTGAATTAGAACAACTAGATGTGAAAACCGCCTTTTGCATAGAAACTTAGATGAAAAACTTACATGAACCAACTAAAAGGTTTTGAACAAAAAGGTAAAGAAAATTGTGTGTGTTTTTTTGAAAAAATCACTTTATGGTTTAAAACAAGTACCTCGACAATGGTACATCAGATTTGATACTTGTATAAAAGGTCTTGATTTTAATAGAAGTGAATATGATCCATGTTTTTACTATAAAGGTAAACGAGGTCCAAATTCTTATTATCTTTTGTTTTATGTTGATGATATGTTGCTTGCTGGCTGTGATATAACTGAAAGTAATAACATTAAGCAAAAATTGAAGCAATAATTTGAAATGAAGGACCTAGGTATAACAAAAAGAATTTTAGGAATGGAGATTAGAAGGAGCAGATCTGATCACATACTCTTTCTCACACAATAGGCATATATTTTGAAAATATTGACTAAATTTTCTATGAATGAGGTAAAAGATGTTACATTACCTCTTGGCAATCACTTTAAATTTTCTATGGAACAATTTCTTAAATTTGAAACTGAAAGAAGTAGAATGGATAAGGTCCCTTATGCAAATGTTATTGGTTCAATTATGTATGTAATGGTCTGTAGTAGACCTGATTTTGCCTTTGCTATAAGTACTTTAAGTAGATACATGAGTAATCCTGGTGAATATCATTGGGAAGCATTGAAATGGCTACTGAGATACTTAAAAAGGAAATGCAAATTTAGGATTGATGTTCTGTAATAGTAAAACTAGAATTCAATTTTAAGGTTTTGTTGATTTTGATTTTGCTGGTAATTGTGACAATAGAAACTCTACGTCTGCATATGTTTTTACAGTTAATAATACTTGTATAAGCTGGAAATCACAATCGCAAAAAAAAAAAGTTGCTATGTCTTCCACAGAGGCTGAGTATATTGTAGCTACAGATGCTGTGAAGGGAGGTATTTGGTTGAAAATTTTATTGGATGAAATTGGTATCTCTTATAACAATGCTACTGTCTATTCAGATGGCCAGTTTTCTATACACCTTAGTTGAAATCCAGTTTTTCATGATAGGACAAAACATATAGATGTTAAATTTCATTTTATAAGAGACATCATAAAAAAAAAATTATGAAAATTGATAAGATTTCTACTAAGTGTAATCCAGCAGATATGTGTACTAAAATATTTCATTTGCATAAATTTAGGGATTATTTAAATCTCCTAAATGTTATTACTAACTAAATTTTTTTGCAGGTACCCGAGCAAATGAAACCAAAGTGATAACCTCTAATCTACAAGAGGCTCGATGATGTCAAGCAATGTGGAGATTGTTGAAAGTCTGCTTAATATCTTTTAGTCCAGCCCAATTACCTTTGATGAGTATGACTCAGGTAGCTCATTATTGCACATTCTTGTATTTTACTTAAATACGTTTTTGGGTTTGAGGAAACTGGCTGAGATTGTGACATGTGGTGCTGGCACAACCGTTGGATGCATGATGAATCTATAATTCTCCGGATTGTTAGACGATTCAATTTATTCTCTCTTCTAGGGTTTTCCCTCCTTCGATACTATCTGTATTTTCTCTCTTATGAAAACTCTTGGTTTTCATTCTGTAATATTTTATGGTAGATGATCTTGGTGATATCTAGTGTATATTACAGTATTCTGGTTTACGTTTTCTTCTGATTCTTGGTGAGTAGAAGTTCTGTTGGTTACTTGGTGTAATATGAAAAAGGGAGAAAATGAGAGTTTAGGCTGAGGGCCAATTCGAAAGATTCTTGACTTTCTAATTCTTGTACTTGATGACCTTTGTTCTATTCTAGTGGATTAGAGTGTTATTCACTAAGGTGAATGCTCAACGGGTGACTAGCCAAATTATTGGTGAACATTCGGGTCTACGGAATTATTTGTGTTCATTGTTATTTTTGATGTTCTTAGTAATTTTTGGGACAGTAAAATTCCTACACCTTTGAACTTGACTTCTGTTCTCAAAGTTGCCTGGTGTGTTAAAAAATCAAGCTTATTGTGGCTATAAATTACGTTGTCTAAAAAATACGGTTTGGTCTAGACCAAGACCCTCTTCAAAATCTAAGGACCAAACTGGTCCATAGACAGTCAATGTTATTATTTTTTCAGTTTTACGAGAGTAAATTTGATTTACCTTAAATTATAATTGAAAAAAAAAAAAATCGTGTGACATATCACGTGATAGATTTTGTAAAGAAGGAGAAAAAAGTATTTGTAGTCAAATGTCGAATTTCAATAAACATAAAATCATTTTAAAATTTAGAAAGGAAGAGATGTTGGTTGGAAGTTGGAATAGAAGAGAACTTAACCATTCTTTTAAGTTTTTAATGATCAGGCCAGATGAAATAATGTTATTTAGCCCATATTTGGTACACATTAAGATTTTCATTTTCATTCTTTTACTCATTTTCAACCACATATTATTTAATAAAATAGTATTTTTCATCGCATCAATAATTTTTCCTTCTTTTTCAATCACACATTCTCCATCAATTTACTGTTCCAAAATACATTCTTCCAAAATAATGTGGATCAAACACACCCTTAGAGTGAAAATTATTGGTAGTCGTTTTACGTGGCATGTACATGACAACTTGTTATTTGATACATTAATGTTGAAGTTTTTTATTGCCTCATGCATCAAATGACCAATTGTCACGTGTATGTACATCTATTGATAGCTTTCATCGTGAATAACATTATTCGGTTAGATGGGTAGTCTCTAATGGATTTTTGCTTTAGACAATAAATATGACAGTTCATTCGTTATGGCTTATCAATCCGTGAACTTGCTCAATTATTATTGAGGTAGGTCATCTCCAACCTAGGCAACCCAGTGGCATTGCTAAAGTTCCCCAATTGCTACTAATTTCCACAAACTGAAAGATCATTAGTCATTTCAAACTCTCCTGTGTTGGGTTCGTAGGAAGGAATGCACTTTTTCCATTAACTGGCCGGTTTCTTGTGACTTGTGCGTTTGAAGTTTAAACCTTCAGCTTTTTCTTCATTAATTACTTGGATTTTATTTTATTTTTATATACACAAGATGTTCCTTTCCTCAACCACAATATACGGCGTACCACTGCACCGAACAAATAAACACATAAATTTCTAAACATGGAACTTATACTTGATGAAGGTACATTAATTTATGAATAATTTATTCCAGTACAATAATTTATGAATAATGCTATTTATCATTATTCTTATGATGATGAAATATCGAAGATCTGATAATCTATGTGAAATAATGAGATTGAACTATTCAATTTTTATGATAGAGAAAAATGTGAAGGATAATAAGTTGTCACATTACTGATATTCTATCACTATAATGATAAATACCATTACTCATAATTTATACATGTCTTCTTTTTCATTAAATGGTCTAGTATAAGATGTAGGACGTGTTTTGTAGAGATTAAAATCGAATTAAAATTGAAAAATTAATTATTATTGTTGACTCTTATTGTACGAGTGAGACACAATAACGACTATATTTTCAATTTTAATTGAATTTTAAGCACAATCGAACACGCCCGTAATACTGTATTACATAAGAAGATAAGTAATAAGAAAAATGAAATAAAATTTCACACTGGGTTCAAAAAATTGAAAATAAAAAAATCTCGAATAAGACTGCGAATCTTGATCCTTGATCAGGATTAGTCAAAATACTAGTCTTGGAAGCATGTTCCTCTCAGGACGAAGGAAAATAAAATACAAAATTGGCAACGGGTCAATTTTAATATACAATTAAATTACATATTTATCTATTTCAATTTACGCGAGAACTACACTTTGAGGTGTAAATCACCAATAATTTCTTCTATTCTATAAAATTAATAGCAAAATTTTAGTAATTTGATCGTTAATTTTTTCATATAAAAACATAGGGAAAGGAAGATATCACTCTTGTAAAGTTAGTTCAAGATCCGTTCGCAACGAGGACATTTATTTAAACGTTGATTGAACTATTAAAAATAAAAATAAAAAACATCTGATTTTGATTTTTATCTTAAAAACTCTATAAATCTATTAAAACAATGCACAAGTGAAAAAGTCAAGATTAAAGTATTAGAATTTACGAGTTCACCATAAATATCTCCTTAATATTACTAAACAAAATGTGCACTTGGTCGAATTGTTTTAATTAATCGATTTATCTTTCTCGAATTTAAATTGATTATACTCAATTAAATCGATATATGAGAGAGAGAATCATTGTACTGCTGAATCATGAGCACTCAATCATTAATCACGACAGCCACGTCCCAACCTTTTTATTATTCATGATCTATAGGCGTAATATTTCCTCTTCAAGGACAATTATTTTTTTTCCACGTGGTAGTGACTCTTCGACTCACCAACTCCAATGCGCTACAATATATGCCTTCTGTACACGTGACTGGGAGGGTATTTAGTGTAAATTAAAAGAGTAACGTTATTATCCCCACTAAGGTTACAAACACAATTTATGTGACGTTAATGTAATATTAAATTATAGATGAATTTCTCATTTCATTTAACCTATCACTTAGAGTCACCTAAACTGTATTTGTAACTTCACTGGGGATAAATAACATTACTCAAATTAAAATTAGATTTTAAGTGAATTGTGATAGAAATTCTTGAAATGTGTGGTCGAAAAGTTGTGGGACCAATGAAAAATGTAATTGATATTGATTATTTGATTTTGACTTAAATTATAATCCGATTAAATTCTAGCCCAAACATGTCTTGACTACCTTGAAAAGATGTGCACCCAAATGAACGGTGTTCATTACAAGGACATTCATTGTATGAATTTTCTTAATTACCTTGAAAAGATGTGCACCAAAATCTATTTTCTTAATCACACATTATTCAAAAAATTACCATTCTAAAATTTATTTTAATGGAGGTCAAAGAGAGGCTATATTTGCATGGCAGGCTTCTTTTGTTTTGGACTCAACTAGAGATCACAGGCCACGACTTCTCGTTCTCCGATGCAAGCCCGTCTCTTTAAGCTTTCTCTTTTTTTTTTTTTTTTTTTTTTTTTTTTTTTTTTTTTTTTTCCAATTTCAAGTGAACCGCGGTCTGACTGCAGTTTGAACTATGGACCGATCGCGACAAACAGCAAATCAGGCTGAATTTCTGTCATTCTTTTGGTTCAAATCTTCAATTTTGATGATGTGACTTTCAAACGTTGTCATATTAGTCCCCAAACCTCCATAATTATTCAACATTAGTTCTCTCAAGTTTTTGAAAGTGTACAATTTAATCCCCAGAATTACGAAAGTTGATTTTCATCCCCAAAAATTGAGTCTAATCACACTCATGCCATCTAATTAGTCTTTAGAGTGTGTTTGAGCCACATTATTTTGGAAGAATATATTCTGGAATAGTAGATTGATGAAGAATGTGTGGTTGAAGAAGAAGAAAAAATTATTGATGTGATGAAAAATATTATTTTATTGAATAATGTGTGGTTGAAAATGAGTAGAAGAATGAGAATGAAAAAAATAATGTGGATCAAACAATGACTTAATTACTTATAGTGAACTTCAAATAAGTTCTAATTTTACACCAATTATATCCAAGTTATTTTATTTACTATTAATTATATTTGCACTAAGTTTTTGTTTTCAACCCCATTATTTTAAAATACATTATTTTTATTTTATTTTCAAGCACACATTTTTCAATAAAATAATATTACATACAAATCTAATTTTTTTTCTTCTTATTTTATAACTACACATTTTCCATTAAAATACTATTCCAAATGTATTTTTGGAAAAGAAAAAGCTCAAACATGCATTTTCTTATTTTATAACTCCACATTTTCTATTAAAATACTATTTCAAAATGCATTTTGGACAAAAAAAAAAATGGAGTTCAAACAGACTAAATAAATAGATATATGCTTAATATAGCAATAAATAATGAAGAATATAAACCCAAATAAGTACATGGTATGCACTTACTAATGTTCAAAAGTAGTTTTTTAATCTCAAAAAATAATTTTTGACTTTTAAAATCATTGCCAAACGAATCCTAACCCATATAAATAATACATCTCATTAATCTGGTAAAAAATAAAAATAAAAAAATTGAACGGATAGAAAACTGATGTTTCTCACTACCAAACACTAATCCATTTACAGGTGAAGTCATATTAATTTGCTTGACTAAACATCGTTTTGAATCCGTAGGAATTGACGAAATCACTCGAATTGGCCCTCACGGACTATTGACAATGACGATTCACCAAGGACCCATTCATGCCGGCCGGCAAACCCACCGCCATTCTTAACCAATTTGAACAACATTAAATGAATGCAATTAAAATTTTAGGTGTTATTCCAAACTATAACATATTGCATCCAAATCATTGTTTTTTTTAGCAAATTGGACTTTAATCTTTAGAATATAACAAGTTGATCATAAGCCTTTGATTATATTTGAACTATCCATTTTCAATCACGGAAAATAAACTCAAATATTCGTTAAGCTATCGTATCGTGTGACCCTTGTGAAAACAATATGCATCAACCGCTTTTAAATTGTTTGCATCCATGCATTAAATCCCGTAGAAATCCTATCTACTCACACATGTGGTAAGCTCATAAAAAGTACAGCAACAGGACTCTGAGTAGATATTACAAGAAATGCATATCGATAGATTTCTTCGTTAATCCAAAATTGGTACATGGACCACACCCACAATTTATGTCAATCTTATCAAGCCCCTTAGGTACGGAGGTAGAGTAGTTAGCCCGCTAGAAAAGCTCACCAAGTTTGGCATTTAAGAGCCATCAAATAATAATTAATTATCAAATTTTGGAAATTTTTATTATTGAAGATAGACTGTACAACTAAACGAAATGTTAATACCAACTTTTTCTGTCATAGAGCTTAGGGTTAGTGACCAACTTGTTAATGCAGCAAAGGGACCGGAAAATAAATTAGCGTTAAATTTAGGTACGTAAACAAAAGTCGCTAAATTGAAAAAAAAAAAAAAAAAAAAAAGGTCTTTTTAAACTGTTGGTTTCGTGTCACATGAACCCATCAACGAAACGATTTGATTTGAGTTTCAATATTTTAACTTATTTCGAACCATATTGAGTCGTTCAAGAATTTAAAAATATAGAAGTATCTAAATTGGACCACAGTCATATTCCTAAATTACAATCCTAACCTTCAAGCCATTTAGTTCATATTTCAGTTTATTCTCAAACCTTTTAAAACGTTTGATTTAGATTTATATATTTTTTTAAATTATTTAATTTTGAAAAATGATCGTAAATTGTATAAATTGGACCGCTTGTTTCAGATCAGGCATCAGCGTGAACTCGAGACTTACCTGAAGGTCTCAACTTTCACCAGCCACACACGCTGATTCGTGATTGATTCCCCTGGCCAGACGATGACTCATCCCCTCACTTAAATCAAATGGTCAATTCGGATTATGTGATTAATTACACCCTTTTAACTACTTTTTGGGTAATTTAAAGCAATATTAAAGCTCTTAAATCTATTGCACATGGATGATGTGACTAATAACACCTACCTAGTTAATTATGACAATTAAAATCTTGAATAGTAGAAAAATTAAAAATTAAAATGAACCGACGATCAAATGGTTCTAAGCGATTAAAATTTGAAAATTTGACAAATATAGCATGATATACCTCTTTCTCGAAATTCTATTGATGACTATTACTCAAATCCGAGAAGGTTGTGTGTTTCGATCATAGTTATTAAAATCGGACTAAACAAATCGATTCGACCCAAGAATCGGCAAATTGAACAATGATCCAGTCCAATTTATGTTAATTGGCTCATTAGCATATGAACCAATCAAGAACTAATTGAACCGGTCAATAATCATCAGAACCGAATGGGCTTGGAGGAAATCAGATCCACTTCAATCCATACTTATTGATGTTATCAAAAATCGCACATATTGAATTCCGAGCTTGACAATTGAGAATGAGCATGAACGTGTTCTTCCGGTACTTGAAACAAAAGCGTTGGAGTTTGTGCTCGTCGCCCCTCCTATACTTAAGTCAGAGAGACTACGAAAAAGCTTGGACGCTTAAAATTATATGTAAAAACATACCTGAATAATGATTCAAATATTCATATTTATAGAGGTAGGTAATGCACTTCTAGCGGGACTTGGCATCTTTATTTTTAGTAATTCTAATTGTGATAAGTTTTGGACCACAATCATAAGTCTAATCATTCATTAAGTGTGGGTTTTTCCAAGGTGGACTCCTGAGCTGAAGTGTTTGGATATGATTAGAGTTCTTAAGAAGTGGGAACTATCTACGCTTGAGCATGAAAGAAAATTTGGCCAAGGAAAATACCGAGAACTCAAACCCAAGGTTGACTGAAGTAAATGACACGGGAACTCGCCAAAAATCCTTGAGGTATCTCGAGGATACCTATATGCTCGAGCACATTGGTCCCATGATTGTGAAAAAACGAGCCCTGGGAGTCCTCATGCTCGAGGTACATCTTTTGTGCCACATCACTTACTAAATTGGTTTAAAGCAAAATTTTATATACATTTGCAATAGAAAAGATTCAAACATGTGCCCTCTTTATAAATAATGGAAAGTTTGATCATTATGACAATTAAAGTATCTTAACATTAAATATAGTAGAAATACATATGTTCAGTTTTAGGCTTTTAGGAAAGTAATAAATATATTGTCCCTTTATTAAAAAAAAAAAATCCTAAAATTCAACTTTGCAATGGCCCAACGGTTTGATGACCCGATGATTTGTTCGGGTCAATGACCCGGTTGGGTATGGTTTGATATCACTCATCTCGAAAAGGAAAGAGTTTCGTATGCGTTATGATATTTGATTAAACTTTGTTCAAATCTTTAAAATTTGACTCTCAAAATTTTAATGAATTAGTATTTTAATCATGACCTCAAGGGTGTTTGTTATTCAAATCTTAATATTTGTCTCTCAAGATTTCTTTAAATTTTACCTTACCAGTTTAATAACAATTTTTAGAAAATACCTTGCTTTTTATTGGTGTAACTTTTTAAAAATATTTATTTGTCATTCCAAAAACAAAATAAAAGAAATTAAGGACAATCTCTCTCTCTCAAATCTTCAATTCCATTTGTCTTTTTATATTCTCTTCACTCGCAAGAGTTCAAACTATCTTTGCGTTCCACCAGTTAGTTAAAATGTCAATTTAAGTTGAAATATTGATTTTAAATGAAAATTATGTATGTATAAAAAAAATTATAAAATGCGGTAAACGTGAAATATCGGTTTTTAATTTTAAAAAAAATGTATTTTTAAGTTTTTAGACAATAGTAGGCTATTTTTGAAACTATCTCAACTAAAATTAGTGTTGTTTGAGGGAGATTATGTGTAGTGAAAATAACTTTTTGAAAAATATGTAGTTAAATAATTGAAAAAAATTATGAATTCAAGAGTAAACATATTTTATTTGAAAAATGTGTAGTTAAAAATTAATTTGATAAAAAATAATTTTTAAATGAGTTGGGACAAACAAACAATTAACATTTGATGAGCTAGTACCATAAATTGAATAATATTAAATAAATAAATAGATTTTGATAATTCCAAAGATATTATCGTCTATGGAGTGTGTTGACCTCAAAAAATAAACTCATCAGATACCGGACCCATTCTTGCCACGTCAAGTATGGATTCGACACGTTTTTACCGGAACAAGAATGGTAGCCAACTTAGAAAGGACGTGTGAGACATTTTTCGGCAAGAGACAGTGACGTTCTCCGATTGTTTTGTTTTGATGGCTATCGCACTATCAACAAAAGTCGGGTTGATTTCCTCAAATAAACCTCTCCTCCTTATTGTGGAATATGTGGAAGGATATACATGGAAAGATGGTGTTCATGTTGGAATATCGACAGTTGCTGTTCGTGTTTTATAAAGCTTGTAAAGAATGATCCACGTAAATCCTGCTTTCCCTTTGTATCTTCTCGAGAATGGTAATTCATGTGTCTTGTATCATTACAAAGATGCTAACTTTTTTTTCCATATTAAGAGAAGTTATTTATACTATCATGGCCGACAGGGTGATCATTGGATCAAATCCACGTGGCTTGATCCCCTGGACTACAACCTCACATCAATGTCTAATCTTACAATTAATATTTGACACATGATCAACCGTTTTACATGGTAGGCTGACACACTAACATACTCTATTACATACGTCACATCAATCATTCTATGGATCTTCAAATCTTCAGTGTAGGTTATGGTCAGCGTTAACTTGGAGGCCACTAGTGGCATAGAGCTTCAGACAACTTAGAGGAACCTTTGTTTTAGGCTTCAAGGCCTCTGTCCTTCAAGCGGGGTGAAGGAGTTTGGCAACATCTGCTTCAGCAGGAGGGGACCTTGGATGATCGCCTCTTTCTTTGTCTCCTTATGCAATATTCATGCCTAAGCTGTAGTGCCTCTTCCTTGAGGCATTATCTAAGCATGGACTTCGGTCTTGTAATGTAGGGACCTCGGCCTTTGTTTAATTTCTCCATATTTTTGCCTCATGGGTCTCCATTTGGTCTTCTTGTTGACTTGCTGCTCACGTGGCCTGATTGCCCATGTGGCACTCTCATATGGAATCTCAGAAATGAGGCGCAACAGAGTGTTCGAGGTTATCACGAGCACAAGGTTGCCGGTGGTTTGGTTTTACATAAAAGTACACACATCACTGCCAATACAATGGACCTACTTTTGGGTCCATGCAATGGACTTGGTGGGGATAAAAACTTTTGGGTCACCATCTCACCAACTTCCTCACCTGTCACCAACTCGTTTCTCTTTATAAATTATTTTTTCTTCTCTTTTTCAGATTTTAATTATTTTACCCCGTTTTTTATTATAAGGGATTGTTTGATATATATTATTGAGAAAATAATATATTTTATGATGTAATGTGATATAAAATATGTGGTTAAAAATAAGGAAAAAATTTGAATTTGCGTGTAATGTTATTATATTAAAAAATGCACGATTAAAAATGAATTTTGAGAGCAACGTGTATCAAAACCGGACTAAGTTTGTTTTTTCTTTTGCTGTTCATGCTTATCTACATGCTTTTACGTGGTCAAGCTTAATTTCCCAACTCTTTATTGTCGTTAGCTCGTTGTCATCTTGATTAGGCGCGGTAGGTAAGAGGCAAAGTTTATATAATAATCTTCAAATTTGGTCATGCCTTAGAAACAACTCCATCATACAGACAAGTTTCATCCTGTATATCCTTGAACCACCCAACACTGCCGCTCTCCGCCACCACGTCAACGTTTGTCATCGAATAATTTGATGTACTTTTGTAACCAGTGCATAAAACTACGACGTTAAGCCATGAGGATCGGTGTGAAAGATTCCACCATGGTGAGGCCAGCGGCGGAGACGCCGATTAAGAGCCTGTGGAACTCCAACGTGGACCTGGTGGTGCCGAACTTCCACACCCCTAGCGTGTACTTTTACCGGCCGACCGGGGCGATGAACTTTTTCAACGCTACCGTGCTCAAAGACGCGCTCAGCCGTGCACTGGTGCCGTTCTACCCCATGGCCGGTAGGTTGAAGAGAGATGAAGATGGCCGCATAGAGATTGACTGTAATGGTGAGGGAGTGCTGTTGGTGGAGGCGGACTCTGACGGGACAGTGGATGATTTCGGCGACTTTGCTCCGACGCTGGAGCTCCGCCGCCTTATCCCGGCTGTGGATTATTCTCAACCAATATCGACGTACCCACTTCTGGTGTTACAGGTGCGATTCTGGTTTTACATGGGTTTAGAACGTGTGCGTAACGAGTGCATTGATTATTATGCTTCATTAATTTTTTCCATATAAATTAATATATTTAGTGCCATGAATCATCAAGTTGTGGCCATTAAGGTAAAGTCCCTCCTAAAACGTGTTCACACGTTACTTTTGTGAAACATACTAAATTCAGGTCATTGTTTGTGTGAGGTTTCTCATCGTAGTTGGTATGACTTAGTTCCTATTTTGTTCCAATTTTTAAAATTTCATTTTTTCCTTAAATTCATTTTCAATTACATAGATTAAAAATAAAAAAAATTATCGACTTTTCAATCACAAATTTCATCAACTTTTATCAAAATTTCTTTAAAATTTGATTTTGAACTAAAATCAAACACTGGCTAAAGGAAGTGGGAATTTGTAGTGTTTCACTTTAATTGTTCTGGAACAAAATAAAGATATATCTTGGTTGAAGGTAAAAAACAAGGAAATCCCTCATGAACTTATTGTATTGTACATCAATCTGAAATGCATCTTCATGCAAAGGATATTTGGAAGTGATTATCAATTGCGGCCTTGTTTTTATTAGATTTTGATAAAGGTTGCTAAAAATTGTGAGATTTCATGAAATACATGGATAAAAACCAGTTTAAGAAAAAATGAATTTTAGAAAGTAGAAGCCAAATAGGGGAAAAAGTATCTTCAAGACTTGAGACTGTTTGTTTGAGAATTGAATCTCAGTTGAAATTAAAAACAACAAAAACTGATACAAATGTTGTGCAGGTCACATATTTCAAGTGTGGAGGAGTCTCCCTAGGTGTTGGAATGCAACATCATGTAGCAGATGGATTTTCTGGTCTTCATTTTATCAATACATGGTCCGATATGGCCCGTGGTCTAGACATTACCATCTCGCCTTTCATCGACCGGACTCTCCTCCGTGCACATGATCCACCCCAGCCACAGTTCAAGCACATCGAGTACCGACCTCCTCCGGCCATGAAAACCTCTTCTCAAAATAACTCTAAATCTGACCACGATACGGCTGTTTCAATATTCAAACTAACTCGTGCCCAACTCAATGTCCTAAAATCCAAGTCGAAGGATGAGGAAAACTCGATTTCCTATAGCTCGTACGCAATGTTGGCAGGGCACATATGGCGTTGTACGTGTAAAGCACGAGGACTTCCCCAGGATCAGGAAACGAAGCTTTACATTGCAACCGATGGGCGTTCTAGGCTCCAACCTCCACTCCCTGAGGGCTATTTTGGGAATGTGATATTCACAGCCACTCCTATTGCAGTAGCTGGCAATCTCCAATCAAAGCCTGTATGGTATGCTGCAAGTAAAATTCACGATGCTTTAGCTCGAATGGACAACGATTACTTGAGATCTGCTCTCAATTACTTGGAATTGCAACCGGATCTTAAGGCCCTTGTTCGTGGTGCACATACTTTTAGGTGTCCAAATCTTGGAATAACAAGTTGGGTTCGGCTGCCAATCCATGATGCAGACTTCGGTTGGGGTAAGCCGATCTTTATGGGACCCGGTGGGATAGCCTACGAAGGTTTGAGTTTCGTATTGCCAAGTCCAGAAAACGACGGGAGCTTATCTGTTGCGATTTCACTTCAAACGGAACACATGAAAGTTTTTGAGAAGCTGTTGTATGACATTTGATCAACTGAGAGTATTTTGGGTTAATTTGGTGCTGTTTCTGTCCTTATTGATGGCCTTCTGCCCTGGCAACATTTCTTTATATATATGCCAAATGCTATGTGCCTGTAAGAAATCTTATCCATTTATTGTTCTGTAATTGAATTTCCAACCGCTAAGGTGTTATCTAGATAATAGTTTTGAAATTATAAATAGGATGTGGATTCTATTAGTCCATTAATGAGTTTGTGGTCCTACTTTTTTGAAAGTTGGTAAAAAAATAAACTTGAACATGCCTTTTCTTGATTTGCTTATGATTAAGTAAAATTGACTTGAGGGTTGGCAAAAATGCCAAGAAAATGTTCCGTAGTAATATTTATAAAGGTTGAACCCCAACTTTGAGGGCCCTCCACCGCCCCTCCCTTAGAGCATTTTGGAGGAAGTAAATCGTAGGATATGCCTCAAATAGCCCAAGGTACAAGAGTTATCATATTGGTACCCATAAAGAATTCTATTCCAAACCTTGTTAGAGGTAGAAATCGAACTCTCACACTGCGACTGTCAGCTTAACTGAGACTGCCTCACTCATGTCCTTTGCACCACTGAACTATGCCCCGTGGGGCTCCATAGTAGTATTTATATTTGTATGGTGTCGCTTGGAATTTGTTTGGTATTTAATTTTAATAACCCATTTAATGAAATTCACTATTTTTATCAATTTTTCAATCATGTATTTTATCGACTTTTATCAAAATCTATTAAATTTTTTATCAAAAGTTTTGTCGAATAACCCCTTACTCTTTCAACGCCTTATCAAAAGTGTGAGTTTGATTAAATCTATAATAGTATTATAAAGAACAATTTATTTCTTTGTGACGCTACCAAAAATCGCACCGGTTGAATTTTGAGATTGACGATTGAGAACGAGCACGAACGAGATCTTTCGATACCTGAACCAAATGCGTCAAGGTATGTCCTCGTTGCCCTTCGATACTTAAGTCAGAAAGAGGAATTTGGGAGAAAATATATGTTGAGAATGTAGATAAAAACGTATCTGAACTGAATAATGAATAAAAATTATTTATAGAAGTAGGTAGAGCAGTTCTAGTAGGACTCATCCCCTTATTTTTCGGAGTGGCTATAAGGATAAGTGTTGGATAATTTGGAGTCCAAACCTCCCTTATTAGGGTGTTGCCTAAGATAAGACTCATTCACGACTTAGGATCCCTGAGTTTAGGGTGATTATGTAGGGCTAGAGTCCTTGGTTAAATTGGTATATGTGAGTGAGAGATGCTACTTGAGGATGCACAGCGTCATAGGGTGGTGTATGCTCGAGGACACATCCCGAGAACCTTCATCACCAAATCACCCAAAAACATTGGTGTGATAGCTCGAGCATTATGGGCCATGTGCTTGAGCACAAGATGTACCTCGAGTTATGTAGGATGTGTCTCATGGGTTTGGAAAGGTTCGAGTTAACAAAATGCTCGATCACGATAATACCACATCACTGGCCCCCGTGCAACCATGCTCGAGATTCGAGGATGGGTACAGTATCATCAGGATGCTCGACGCCGCGCTATACCCCCATACTCCTTCACATGTTCGAGGGCATACGTCATGATGACGTTAGCCATGGGTGAAAAAAGGGCAGTTAAAATTCCATCCCTGGATGGATGACTCGTGTCATGACCTAATGGTTGAGGAGGCGACTCTTGGCCCCCTGGAGGGCTATAAATACTCCATTTCCCTTTCATTTTTCACTTTCAGTAACTCCTTTTCACCCTCCTCAAGATTGAGTATTAAGGTAAGAGCTCGAGAACTTAAGTTGTTTATTTAGGATAGTTTTAACTTAGGATGTCGAGTAGTGATAGCGATAGTTCGTCCTCGTCCTCAGGAACAACACCTGAAGACCAGGGAGGATCTATCATTCTTATGGCTATTCCTAAACGTTTGGCCTCGAGCTCAGGCCAACTCAATCCCTTTCACTTATCCCGACCAACCATGTAGATTTAAGGAGCACCTAGTAGTGGTGAGTGCTTGTGAATATGGGATTATGTCGGGCTGTGCGTTAGGTCCCTAGAGGATGGGGATAGGATGGTTAGGGCACGAGATGGTAAGTTTGTGAGGGGTTTTAGGTGGCTTTTGCATCCCTTCTTCCTGGCACTTATGATCAAGTACAATATGTGCTCGGGGCAGCCAATGCTAAATGGGTGGAAGATGTTAACTTATTTCTTTATTGCCTATAGATACTTAGGAATTAACCCATATGTCGACCTCTGTAGGATGGTCTTTGACCTAAAACAACTATAATGGCCCAAATTTTATCGACTTAAATTGTGAGGTGTTACCGATATCATTTCATAATGAAAACTTATTTAAGTAAAAAATTGGAACTTTAATTTTTTTGAAGCATTAAATACCAATTTAAATGAACATGTGAATCTTGAAATCTAAAACATTTAAGAGAAACGAATAAAAACATAAAAAACGTCTAACGAAAATTTATTGTCAAATGTATTCTTAAAACTTTTACTTGGCAACCCCGTCCACTGCTCAGCCACCATCCACGTTGACCGATCTGGCTTGAAAATATTGATTTTTGAAGGAACGAGTAATTTTAAACTCAGTAGGATACGAACATTCAAAACAATATAATAACTCTTTAAACATAAATCTATAACATTCCATACCATTATTTCATCAAGAGCAATCGGAGACCAATCGAAAGCTCTAGCATTTGAGAAAATTCGAAGGCGGTCTCACATTTCATTTCATTTCATCAAGACCCGCATGTCAATTAGCATTTCATGAGATAAATTACATAAAAGAAATTATAATATTGCAAGAACATAGTATCCTACCTCGATTGATAAAAATAATTTTCGTTGGAAGAAAAGCGTTAAGTTCACGTTCCCAAAATCTTTTTCCAAATCTCTTGGCTACATTATACGGAGAATTGCTTTCTGTTTTTAAAATAATGTGTGCTCTCAATCTGACTTTTAGCAGGGTATATATATAGGATGGATCCCTATTGGAAGAGAAAAACGCGTGTGCTAATTTGATCTCCATCCATATTGCTTTCTTCCACCGTTTTAGTCTCCTCCCAATGCTATTCTTCCAACTATAATATTGATCGTACCAATGGTGGGCTTGTTAGCTCCTCTTGAGCCCGATGTCCTACTCTTGTTGTGATCATTCTTTGGACGCTTATCGTTCCCGACGTATGTCTTCAAAAATTCCCTCTTAATCAATGCCTCGATATCTCACTACAACATTATACATTCTTCCGTTGTGTGCCCATGATCCTTGTGAAAGTCACAATATTTGCTCTTATCTCTAGTCTCTAGTCTCCGGGGGAGATTTCAACCTAGGAGGCCACTTCATGTCCCTGATCTCCATCAGTATGTTGGACTTAGTAGTGTTCAGACGAGTAAACAGCCTAGGTGGTCCTTCCTGCCTTTGCTTTCCCCGAGCATGATCATGTCGCAAGCTGGGCTCCTATGACCTCTTAAGTTGGGATTTCTTAGAGCTTGATGTAGCCTTCATCACCTCCTCCATATTGATGTATTTTTCACCTTGGGTTAATCGGTCTGTCACTGACTTCGGGGGTGTCTTAGATAAAGACATTTTGAAGGCTTCACATCTTACTACATATGTTAGAGTCGAAACTGCTGTTGTAAGGTGAAGGTCGGGTATCTATAACATCTCTTTGTTGAATCTCGTCATGAAGTTACATAAGGTATCATTAGGCCCCTAGCGGAGCTGTATGAGGGCGGTTGCTGTCTTTCTGATGGTGGAGAACTTATCAGCAATGCCAGAGAATGACGATATAGAGTTAGACTCCAATGTGGTGAACCAATCCCTAGTAGCGTTGGTCAATGAAAGAACTTCTGGTGTGAACGGAGTGTTAGGGGTGAACCCCGTCACTCATTTGGTATTCTGTTGTAGTCATGCTGCGATCCCATCTTATATGATCCGAGCAAGTTCTCCTGAGTCCATAGTTACCTATCTTAAGGTCGAGGCTAGTGGGGGTATGCCCAAGGCTCGAGATCCACCATTGTCATGGGCATCACGGGCATCCCAAGCTCGAGCATCACCATGACACCTCATTCCGACGCCGGTGTATGTGCATACGCTGGTGCTGGAGCTTGGGGAATGTTTTCTTGGCTGAGTAGCTGAGTCAGGGTCGAAACTTGTTGACAGAGCTCTTCAAATGCCATGTGGTGACCACTGCGGTGGATGATCTAACATTCCTGGTGACTCTTCTTGATGAGTTGGAGAGTTCGTAAAGGGTGGTTGGTTCGGAGCGGATGAGCTTACAAGAGAAAGACCTGAATGCGTATTCACCATGACTTTTGGTAGCGTTTCCCACAGACGGAGCCAATGATGCTACCAAAAATCGCACCTGTTGAATTCCGAACTTGACGACTGAGAATGAGCACGAACGAGATCTCCCGATACCTAAAACAAATGCGTCGAGGTGTGTCATGTCGCCCCTCCGATACTTAAGTCAGAAAGAGGAATTTAGGAGAAAATATATGCTGAGAATATAGATGAAAATGTACCTGAATAATGAATAAAAATGATGTATTTATAGAGGTAGGTAGAGCGGTTCTAGTAGGATTCATCCCCTTATTTTTCGAAGTGGCTATAGGGATAAGTGTTGGAATGTCATTAAGAGTCCAAACCTCTCTTATTAGAGGTGTCGCCTAAGATAAAACCACATCTCGTCGCCCCTCCGATACTTAAGTCGGAAAGAGGAATTTAGGAGAAAATATATGTTGAGAATGTAGATGAAAACGTATCTGAATAATGAATAAAAATGATGTATTTATAGAGGTAGGTAGAGCGGTTCTAGTAGGATTCATCCCCTTATTTTTCGGAGTGGCTATAGGGATAAGTGTTGGAATGTAATTAGGAGTCCAAACCCCCCTTATTAGAGGTGTTGCCTAAGATAAAACTCCTTCACGACTTAGGGTCCCTGAGTTTAGGGTGATTATGTAGGGCTAGAGTCCTTGGTTGAATTGGTATCTTTGAGTGAATGATGCTACTCGAGGATGCACAGCGTGACGGGGTGGTGTATGCTCGAGGACACACACATCCCGAGAACCTTTATCACCAAATCACCCAAAAACATTAGTGTGATAGCTCGAGCATTATGGGCCATGTGCTCAAGCACAAGACGTACCTCGAGCTATGTAGGATGTGTCTCATGGGTCTGGAAAGGCTAGAGTTAACAAAATGCTCGATCACAATAATACCACATCACTTTGTTTTTGATTTTTTTTATTTTTTATTTGGTAGTAATATGAGAATAGGAAGCTATAGTATAGTCTCTTCACTTTAACCATATATTTGTGGTTAATTTTGTGCTAAAGTTGGTTGAATGATTAATCATTTAACCGATAAGGCGACAATGAACGTATGTGGTCTCCTTACCTTCCATTTAAGTCAAGTATAATGCTGGCCTTTTCCACTATTACTCCCCCCACTCGTCTTCCCTTTTTTTTAGATGTGTATTCATTTCTCGAGATATTTATAGTATGTCTGGTTTGATTCTTATAAAGTTAAAATGAATTTTTGAAATTTAAAAGTTAATTTTGGATCTGTTTGATTGATTTTATAAAAGCAATTATTCTAGTTAGAAGAACTTTTATAAAAAATTGTCCTAATGTGACTTTCTTTAAAAACTCTTTCCGGATAGTAGTTTACAAATACTAATTAAGATGTAAGCTTTTTTTACAAGAATTATAAGCAAAAGCCCAACAAGCATATCCTTATTTTATTTGGAGAATGTGTGGTTGAAATAGAGAATGAAAAAGAGAAATTAATGGGTGTCAAACATGGGCTTTATGTGCTTATTTGGATAAATTATAAACTCTTTATAGTTACAAATATTAATTTTAATCACGTTTCTAATTATTATTCACTTATTATCCACCTATTTAATTAGAATCACCAGTCCTTGTAATTATAATACCATTATAATTTTTTTCTCAAACCAGTCCCATTATTATTTTATCGAAACAAACACATAATTTTCATTATATTCGTTATTTATGTTTAGCGGTGTTAAATGCCTAAACGGTCCAACTTGAACCTGGAATTCACATGCCTATCTCGGTCCATTTTTGTGTTGGGACATTGGGAAAAGTTTACATATAACCAAGAAAAAAATTCATCAAATAAATATTGGACATAATATATAACTAAATCAAAATTAGTGAATTCCATAAATTCTTTGGTTTTGGTAATAAACATAGAAACCTTCAAGAACACGCCACAATTACTCACATTTGATATTCTAGAAGGAATAATATCCAACAAATTATTATCATATTTGTATGATTGAAAGAAGGGAGTTGGATGGAAAGAAAATGAATTTCATGAAATTGAATTGTCTAAAGCTTGTTTTAGTGAGAATTGTCAATTAATTGTGTTTGATTGGTATAATTTTTCACTTGGAAAATATTGAAATTTTGAATCTTTTGATATTCGTTTGACTTTGTTTTCCATAGAAATTGTCTATTAATTTGGAGTGTTATAAAAAATTTCTTCACTGTTTAATCATGCACGCTTTTTATCGTCAATATAATGTATAGTGCATTTAACACACTATTATCGCATCGTATTTTTAACATTTCAAAGGAGATGCACGATCTTTTCTTATCGCGTCGTACATGGGCGGAGCCCAATACGGTCTAGTGTGGGCACAGGCCCACACTAAACTTTTTGGGCTCAAATTTATTTATTTATTTTTAGTTATATGCTAAATTCTAGCCCAAGAAAGAAGCTCAAAATCATGACCAGATATATTATACCTAGCGTCGGAGGCCAGTCCAATCCAAAAAATGTAAAAACCAATTCGTAGCCCGTCTGCTCCATTTCACTTCACAACCTCCGCCTTTGGTGCCCCTCCGCCTATGCTCTCCTCCATGGCTCCACCTCTAGCCTCCGCCTCCACTGTAGAGTTTCTAATATTGACATTCGACCCCCGTTTTGGTAATGTTTTCCTTTCTCAAGAAGCGCCATTCAAAGAATCACCATGCTAAGTGCTAAAATCGTAAGATACAAAGTTTTACCAACTGTTGAATTGATTGATTTTATTGAATCATTTGCTGATTGCTGCTTCTTTGTGTTTTTCATCCTTGTATGGGCGACTTTGAAGTGGAAATGACTTCTACTCTTCTAGGCCATTGCAAGCTCTGGTGAGTCCGCATCCGTGAGTGGTAATAATTTTCAGATGGCATATTTTTTAAAATTTATATACTGCATTCTGGTGCAGTGTAGAGATTCACTATTATGAATTGAAATTTGGGTATTGTTTGTTGAGTAGAAATTGCTGAAACTTGAGTATTATTGAGTTGAAATTGTTGAAATCTGTGTATTAATGAATTGAAATTGCTAAAATTTGAGTATTATTGAAATCTTGTGAAGAGATTCTTTCGAAGAAAAATTGACTTGGACAACGTAAATGTTGATAGGGGATCTCAGGGATGTCGAATAATGTAGAATTTGATGTCACTAAACTCCCAACTGATCCTGGTCTAAAGGATATATTGCGTAAACGGATGGATGATCAGTGGATGAATGATAACACAATTGTTTATGTAGAGAAAAATATATTTTTGAACCTCGATAATGAAGTTATTGTACAACGATACCAAAATATAAAAACTCGAAAGGAACAAGTTTAATTTATAAACTATATCATTTTTAGTATTGTCTTAATATTATTTTATATTTTAATCATCTTTAAATCCATAACTAGTGGTGGCAATGGGCCGAGCCGGCTCGTGCTCGAGCTCGAGCTCGCCCAAACGAGCCGAGCGCTCGGCTCGGCTCTTTTTTTTTTTTTAAATACACATAACACACTAGTTTAATTGTAAAAGATATATATATAATATATACACATTTTGTGATTAATTTCTAAATATACATTTTCAAAAAAATTTATAATTTTTAAAAAAATAAGAACAAAAATTGTTTTGTTGAGTTACTAAGTTACTTGAGTAATAATGTAATATGTTTTTTGTTTGCCATTTTATACTTAAATTTAAAAATAATATATATGTAAAGTATAAACACATTTTATAAACCATTTTTTAAATATACATTTTCAAAACATTTTTATTTTTTATAAATAAAAAAATAAAGATAGACCCTCCTCCTTTATCCGGGCTTGGGACCGGCTACTTCAATTTTTAGTAGGCGGAGTTAAAAATTGTACACGAACAACTTGTTACGTGTACAATTTTTTAAAAAATATTATAATTGTATGAAAATTAAATTTTGTAATGATTATGGTGAAATTAAATATCACTTACTTGGTTACAGGCAATTTCGGCATATTTATCTTGAATTCGATAACTAGCGTCTTCCCAATCTTTCACGCACATTAACGCTTCCAAAATATCTTCTTTGAGTCGACTCCTGAACTCAGAGAGAACCCTCTTCCATGCACTAAAAGCAGACTCCGAAGCTACAGTGCTAACATGAGGTGTTAGTAGATCTTTTGCCATTGCAGAAACTACTGGCCATCGACGTTCATTATCTCGCTAAAATTTAATTACCTCTTCTGAATTTTTCTTAACTTCTTTGTTAGTATGCAAAGTATGACGAAAGTAATCGATTAATTCAGATGGCAACGCATTTGGACTATTACTCGAAGTTTGAGTACATGCAGTGGATGACAAACTACTACTACTACCACCAGATGAACCACATGCATATGCAAATGAATTAAGGCCCTGTTTGAGCCATATTTTTTCCTCATTAAAATGAAAAATATGACCGTTATCCATCACATCAACATTTAAATTCAAATTCTCTATCTCTTGTGTGGGCCCCAATAACGGCTATATTTTTCATTCTCATTTTCAAAAAAGGTGGCTCAAACAGGGGCTAAATCTATATGAGTTCATGCTTTCGAATAAATCTAAAATTACATCGTCGTCATCCGTTGGATTAGTGGGAGGAGTAGATGTAGGTACACGAGTAATATGTGTACCCATTCGTGAAGCATATAATTCGTACATTTCACGTAATGTTTCTTCCAAATTCCTATAAGTAATAGGTATACTAAAAGTTAAAGAATTTGAAATTTTATCAATTACAAATTTAGTACCCGATAAATTAAATCGGGGGTCCATGACGCATGCTAAAGGAAATAACATAGGTAATTCTTCCCAATATTTTCTGAATTTTAATTCCATGGAATATATAACTGCATGAAAATCGGGGTCATTTTGAAATCTTTTAAAAGTCTTAGCAATTGTATAAAGACGTTCAAGAACCACACAACTTGTAGGATAATAAACGCCAGACAATATATTTGTAGAATCATAAAATGTGGACAAAAAATGTTTTATTTTAAGAACTATATTCCAATCGGTTTCATTCAAAATAGTTTCGTCTTCATCTCTAACATGCCTATTGTTATAAAATTCAGTAATTAAATGTTCGAAACCTTCACATGATTTTAATAATAAGTAAGTGGAATTCCATCTATGACCTACGTCAGTAATAAATGTTTTTGTATTTGTCATTCCATTTTCTGAACAAAATTCTTCAAATGCTTGTTTTCGACTAGGTGTAATCGTGATATATATAAGTGCACTCCTAATTTGGTCAATTTCATCATTAACATGTTTTAAACCGTCTTGTACTACTAAATTAAAAATATGACATACACATCGAATATGAAATAAATAACCACCAAAATCGGGTTGAAGTACTCTATGCAATTTATCGATAACAACTTTATTTAAGGTAGCATTGTCGAAAGTAAAAGAACGAATTTTGCTCTCGCATTTATACTCTTTAACTATATTTATGATAGCATTAAATATAATTTGGGCGTTATGTGGGTACTCAACAATTTTAAAAGCAATAATTCTTTTATGCATAACCCAAAGTGGGTCTATATAGTGTGCAGTTGCAGCAATGTAACCTCTCTTATTAATCCCTTCCCACATATCAGAAGTTAAAGATATCACACCCCCATATTTCTCTAAATCATTTATCAATAGTTGTTTTGCATGAAAAAAATATTTAATTGTATCAGCACAGAGAGTATTTCGACTTACCCCAACGTACCTCGGCTGAAGATATGTTTTGACGTAGTTCACGAAATGTTGGTTGTCCGCTATTGCTAGTGGCAACTCAAACGCGGCAACAAACTTCACCATTCCCGTTCGAGCTTCCTCCTCTGAATACATCAATGTAGAAAGTGGCGTAGTACCACTGGCGCCTGGAGAACCAAACTGTAGTTGAGTTTGACCAACTGGAAGAAACCCATGTTTGGTCACACATGCTTTGTAGTGACGATTGAGGTGGGTAGTTCCAATGCCTCTTTTCCATGTTAGTCGTTGTTGGCAGTATTTACATACTGCTTTGGTTTCGGGGATTCCATCGACCAAACGACCAGTTTGAACCAATTTAAAATGGTCCCAACATTTTGCCTTATTCTTCTCTTTTCTTTTCCCTCTTGCATCGAGAATATTTGACGTATGCTCTTCATTTTGTTCCAAATCAATTGGAACACTAGGATCAACATCAACGTCATCCAAATCAATTAGACGACTACCTTCATGAACGTCGTAATTTTCAATATTTTCTGGAATTGGTAATTCATTGAGACCGGAGAATTCATTCCCAAATTGATTTTGGGCAGGCGTTTGTGTTTCGTTCTCCATACCGAACAAGTTTTCAACAAATGATCGTGAATCCATTTGTTAAGAATAATAGAAATTGAATATATAAATGTAAAAGATAATTATAGAATGAATGAATGATATTGTTGATAAATAAATGGAGATTTGAGAATGTAAATTGTATAGAATAGAGAATGAGAGAATATAGATTGATATTGGTGGAAAAAAAAGTTTGATTTAGGTGGGTATTTATAGAAAAAAAAAAAAATTCGAGGACCAAAACGGTCACTGAATTTTTCTTTTAATTTTTTTTTTAAATATTTCGTGGACGAGCCACGAGCCGCTCGGCTCGTGGCTCGTAAATTTTTTTTTTTTTTAATATAACCCACGAGCCGGCTCGTCTACAGTGACGTCACCCGTTTGGGCGAGCTCGGCTCGTGCTCAGGCTCGTTTTTTTACGAGCCCGAGAGGCTCGTGGGCGTGAACAGTACGAGCCGATGAGCCGCTCGGCTCAATTGCCACCGCTATCCATAACCAAAAACTCGACATTCAATATCGATACATTGTGTCCACGCTGAATTACCTTCCTGGCTCCGCCCCTGATGTCGTATTTTTAATATATCAAAGGTGATGCATGATCTTTCAACCCGCTTCAAGTCATGATGTAATCTACCACCATATTGTATCACCACATAATGGTTGAGACTTGATATATAGTGAGATGTTAGGCAAGGCATTTACGAATTCTTAACAATGATTTGGAGAGAAGCCATCAGGCTTATGGGGGATGGTATCAGCCACTCTCTATTAATCGAGAGAATAGAAAAATAAAAAAAAAATGAAAAATGAAAAACTCGGTGGCCACTTAACACTTAGACGAGTCCATTAATTTTTTTTAGTTGTTAAATTTTTTTTTCTTGTATACATATTAAGCTGGCCTGTAATCCGGTCCTGGATCCGTTCTTGAATTCAATGTTGAATTGTCAAAGACTGTAGGCTTGATCGATGATGTGGCATATTTTTTTGGAACAATGAACACGTTAGGAATTAGGATTGTGCTATATGTACATAACAACTTATGTAATTATTTATGAACAAATGATATGAAGAAATTTATTTATCAATCAAATAACTTCTCCACTTACATTTTGACACATCATCATTATATAAATAGTTATGTATAAGAAGTATTTTCCTAAGAATTATTTGTTTTTATTGTTCTTCTATATTCTGTTTTCACATACTTTGGCATTCTAAAAAATTACCTCAATTGAACATCAATATAAATGCATATCTTATAGTTCATTCTATTACTTATTTCGAAGCCACCAAAGATACCTAAACGGACCCACTTAAACGAAGCTCTAATAAATTAATCTTGACCTGATGAACTCTTGATCGGTTGAGAAAATATATTAATCCCCTTCTAGTCCATTAAAAGAACGAGATTGCACTCACAGTCTAATCAAAATTACTGAAGTCATATAAATAATATTTATATCCTCCGACTTATCATTCTAACATATTATTACCGTAAACCATTGAGGATAAAAATGAATAGGCAAGACAGAGTAAACGAATACAAGCATTGAGACTTATATCCACCACCGCTCCAAGTATTTTCCACAATGAATATGATTAAGCAAACTTAGCATAAAATTTAAGTGTTGATTCTGTAACAAACAATGGAATGGAAAACTTAGCATAAAATTTAAGTGTTGATTCTGTGACAAACAATGGAATGGAAACTTGAAACAATACCATGATTGAAGAAATACAAGTTAGCAGAAAACTAGAACCAATTCCTAGTATATTATCTAGGTAATGTAGTATAACCTGTAAATAATCAATTGAACATACAGAAAGCAAAATTGAATCCGTATCTCACCGAATATCTTGATCATATCGTTGTTTTGATAGATTGATCAAATCCAGAATCATCAATGGAGCTAATGACACCCTCAGGTACTTCTTCTTTCGATTTTCCTTCGATAAAATGGGACACAACTTCATCCTCTGCATCTTCTTCAGACAAATAATCGAAGAAATCCTCCCCAGAATCAAAGCTACAGTAATCTTGAAACGAGCTACTACTTAATTCATCCTCACTTTCATATACTAACAAAATAGATTCAATCTCATTCAAATCTTCAACCTCCTCGAATTCTTCATTCCCATCCTCAACGACGTCCAAACCTCCTAAAAATGGATGATTCAATAACATTTCTGCTGTCAATCTAAACATTGGTTTCCTCACAAAACAACCCTTAAGAAAATCCCTTGCCTCCTTTGATATATCATTTTGAATTTTTGGCAATTCACACCCTTCTTTAATCTTACAAAGAATGTCCTCTGGATTTGATTCCTTTTCTCCATCCCGAGGAGGTTTCCCAGTTAACATCTCAAGAACAATACACCCAAATGCCCAAATATCAGATGGAAACTCCTGCACATTATCCACCACAGCCTCGGGAGCCAAATACTGCAGAGTACCCCTCCAATAAGGCTCCAATTTCCTCTTCTTGCTCCCCGGCACCCTCTTTGCCAACCCAAAATCGCCAATTTTTGCCCTGAACTCACAAACCCCAGTTCTTCGGCCACCATGAACAAGTAAAACATTATCGGGTTTTAAATCACAATGAACATAACCAATGCCGTGAATATGATTCAATCCTCGAAGTATAGACCTTGCATATACCCTAACTTCAGATTCAGACAATCCATTGCCGCCCAATTTCTTGATCCTATCCGCTAATGTTCCACCAGAACCATACTCCAAAAGCAGATTAAACACCATCACACCATTCTCCCCCATTGTTGTCTCTTCACCAAAACACCTAATTATATTAGGGCAACCTTTGACATTGCTGTAAACCTCCCTCTCCTTCTGAATTGAACCAGAAACTGAAACCTCTGCAGATTTTACAGCCATCACAGAAGGAAAACAGCTGTATTTTGATCTGGAATTCTTCGAAGTAGCCAAATAAACACGCCCAAAACCCCCTTTTCCAATCATTGCACCCCTAAACCATGCAACCCCATCTCCATATTTCGGTAAACCCTTTTCTTGAACCTCTTCTTTTCCCTTCCAATCCATTGTACCCTCCTCAATATATCCTCTATACCTATTTACTGATTTTTTTCTTGAAATTGAATCGAATACAAACCTGAATTTACAACTTCAAATGACTGAATTGAACGTTCCTGAGAATAAATGAAGAACCCTATTAGTTTACCGAGTTTTCTCCTGCTGTTTTGGGGCTAACAATTTAGGAAAAATTAGTTTTAGGGCTTAAACAATAGCAATTTAGGGTGAGAATGGGGTAAAAGAATTAAACAACCACATTTCTTTGAAAGGAAATATCCGTAACAGGAATAACGGTCATGTGTCGTGTAGGTGATTTCCTTTGGCAAGTGACAACCCATTTTGGTAATGTCAGGTAATACTTATTCTTTAGAACAAGATTGTTACAAAGAATCTCCATCTAGATTATAACTGTAATAACCCTAAATGGAAGTCACTTCTAAACTGGATTTATAAGGTAGCTAATCTAGATGGTAAGGAAAAGGTACCTAGAATCTTTTTAAAGTTACGAGGCACAAGTTTTTTTTTTTTTTTTTAAAGTTAATTTAAGATACTCGCCAACCTTAATTGCCTCAATAATGTCCTCCTTAAAATCAAATGTTGGAAGAGCTTTTTGAGTGCTTTAGACTCGCAAACTTACGGAAATGGACCGTGGAACATAAAAATATGTAACTAATGCTATTTTGAAAAATAAAGTATTATTTCAATATTTAATTATAAAGAAACTATTAATATCAATGAAATCACAAAAAACGACATAATCAATTCCATTAAATTTTAATTAAATGATTTTTTTTTTTTTAGAATGTGTAATTAAAATGTAGAAAAACATTATGGTCTACTTGAAAATTTATTTTTAGGAGAATGTGGTTAAAAATGTGCTCGACAAAAAATAATTTTCAAATAAGTTGTGTAAAAAATAAGCTAAAATAAAATATCATGTAAAATAAAATTACTTATATAAACGAATAAATATCATATTTGGAAAAAGAGTTAAATAAATGTGATAAAGAATTAATAAAATTAGGCAAATCATTAATATCATAAATATAAAAGTTTGTAATTAAGTTAATATTTAGTATTTACTTGTAACATACAACAAGACTTCAAGACCCATAGAAAATGCAATTCCTCATCTATAATTTCAAATATATTTTTGATCAAAATTTAATATAGAACTTCCTTCAAAGTTTTCAACTGTGACTGTAGCACTATGTCGGGGCAGTCCATAAAGTGTCCAAAACATGTAGCCCTGAATAATCTCTGCTGCGCTACATTTAGATGGCTCTTTAGGCTGGTGAGAACGCCTTTTGGCATGGCCGTTGTAATCTTGCCCGGAAACCAATTTTTAGCTGATAGCATATATTTCCAACACTGCAGTTACACGATGAAACACTTCATTAAGGTCACAGAAGGGAGACAAAATGCAGTTACACAATGGAACACTCCATTAAGGTCACAGAAGGTACACTTCATTAAGGTCACAGAAGGGAGACAAAATGCAGTTACACAATGGAACACTCCATTAAGGTCACAGAAGGTACACTTCATTAAGGTCACAGAAGGGAGACAAAATGCAGTTACACAATGGAACACTTCATTAAGGTCACAGAAGGTAGGGACACATTTACCTTCTTTTGGGATTGAATGCCACTTGACCCATGCGATTTTTGCCTTTTCTTTGTTGTCTCCGTTGTCTTCCTTGTGTTTCTACGCACCGGCGTCATCGCTTGCTTCTTGCCCTTCTTTTCGACGTTCGTTTTGGCCATTGGCAGGCAGTGTCGAACGATTTCTCAGAGGATAACCGAGTATTGGGAGGAGGGTTATCACGGGAAGGTGGAGGAGAAATGGCGCGAGGAAATCGGAGATGAAACAGGTTACGAGAGAAAATAGGGCTTAATAGAATTTAGCCTATTTTGAAACCCATAATTAACGGGATACGCGCGTCATTACCTTAAATAATTAATTATTTAATTAAAATAATTTGAATAATTAAAACCTGATAATTGAAAAAATATCATTAAAACCTGAGTTTTTAAAATGTAAAAGAAAAGGCCGGTTTGGGTGCAATTTCCTCAATCCAGCAATACTATTCAACATGGACCTTATCCAATTACGACGGGCCATTTTAAGCCTCTATTTGACATTTTCAATTTTAAAGAGAAATTGACACTGGTAGCACTAAAGTGATGTCATTAACGCTGCCAGCATTTCCTAGCCTTTAACTTGTAACAGAGCACATGTTTGGACTCCATTTTTTTGTAAAAACTCATTTTTTTAACACTTATTTTTAATCACACGTTCTCCTATAAAATAATTTAACGCGTAAATCAAAAACTTTTCTTTATTTTTTAATCATACGTTCTCCAACTTTTTACTATTCCAAAATACATTCTATTGATAAAATGGAGCCCCACCATGGACCTTATTTTTAATTTATATGCACATTTTAAGTACTGAAAAAGGTAGTTTTTTTCTTTCTTTTAAATGGTCCAATATAAGGGGAAAAGGTGAAAAATGGCTAGCTCGTTTCCACATGTTTGGGAAGTATTGTTTAAATAAGTAGATAGAAACGAGTGGAAAATAAGTAAGTTGTACTCGTGTGTATAAAAGTAAATTGTTTATAAACATGAGCTAGACATGGGATGAATGTCTCGGTATCACTGACCATAATGCCCCCTTTCTAAATGTCCTCTCTTATCGTTTTTACCAAACTGACTAAGTCTCTACTAGAGATATTCTCGGACAAGATATTAATAATAGTTACATCATGCTAGTCATCCTCGACAATGTATAACTACTATTCTAATGACTCAAATAGTTAGACAATCCATATACCAGAATTCTCATATCCTGCCACTCCAAGGAAACGAATACAAGCAAAATACACACGACAAGAATTGTATCCACCCACCACTCCAAGTTCTTATCACCGTGGAAAAAGAATTAACGTCGAATATGATTATGCTCCACATATTCCAACAGTTGCTAATGCAATGCAATTTCTGGCAAACATAGTTTGATTTAGTGATGGACTCCTTTGGAAACAAATTGAAACAATGAAAAAGAAAACTAGAACAATATCATGATTGAAGAAATGCTGCTACAAGTTAGCAGAAACTAGAATAAATCTATATATCAATTCCTAATGTATTATCTAGGTAAAGTAGTATAACCTGTAAATAATCAATTGAACATACAACAAAGCAAAATTGAAAATGGATTTCTCACTTTAATATCTTGCTAGACACCTGCAGGAATAGTATGAGAAACTGTATATTGTCTTCCATTTCTTGATTTGATTGATTGATCAAAACCAGAATCATCAATGGAAGTAGTGACACCCTTAGTTTCTTCTTCCTTCGATTTTTCTTTGTTAAAATGGGATACAACTTCATCCTCCACATCATCTTCAGACAAATAATCGAAGAAATCCTCCCCAGAATCAAAGCTACAATAATCTTGAAATGAGCTACTACTTAATTCATCCTCACTTTCATACACTAACAAATTAGATTCAATCTCCTCGAATTCTTCATCCCCATCCTCAACGACCTCCAAACCGATGATTCAATAACATTTCTGCTGTCAGTCTAAACATTGGTTTCTTCACAAAACAACCCTTAAGAAAATCCTTTGCCTCATTTGATATATCATTCGGAATTTATGGCAACCCTTCTTTAATCTTACGAAGAATATCCTCTACATTTGATTCCTTTTCCCCATCCCAAGGAGGTTTCCCAGTTAACATCTCAAGAACAATACACCCAAATGCCCAAATATCATAAGGTCATGAACATTCAGTTATTTTAATGGAGGTCAAACATAGGCTATATTTGCATGGCAGGCTTCTTTTGTTTTGGACTCAACTAGAGATTACTGACCACAGCCTCTCATTCTCGGATGTTAGCCCATGTGTTAAGCTTCCTGTTATTTTTATTTTTTTTTCAAGTGAACCGCGGTCTGACTGCACTTTGCACTATGGACTGATCGCGGCAAACAGCAAATCAGGCTGAATTTCTGTCGTTCTTTTGGTTCAAATGAATCAAATCTTCAACTTTTATGTTGAGACTTTCAAAACCTGTCATATTAGTCCCCAAACCTCCATAATTATTCGACATCAGTTCTCTCAAGGTTTTAAAAGTGTACAATTTAATCCCCAGAATTACGAAAGTTGATTTTCATCCCCCGAGAATTGCATCTAATCACACTCGTGCCATCTGATTAGTCTTTAATTACTTATAGTGTGAACTTCAAATAAGTTTTAACTTTACACCAATTATATCCAAGTTATTTTATTTACTATTAATTATACAATATTTCTATTTGTATATCAAGATTTGTACCTAAGGGTGTACACCCCCCTCACGTGGAGGTAGGACCCACTTATATTATTTCAAGAGTGATGCTACAAGTACATAATGATTTACATAATGGTCTACATAATCACAAGTGACATTGATCAAAACCTTTGATTCAAAATCTGACATTTCACATCAACCACAGAATGATTGCCACATTACATTATGTCATCCATTATGTACATTTATTATGTACACTTAGCATTTTCCTTATTTCAAACCATATTGAGTCGTTCAAGAACTTAAAAATAAAGAAGCATCTAAATTGGACTGCAGTCATATTCCTAAATTACAATCTTAGCCATTTAGTTCAGATTTCAGTTTTTTTCTCAAACCTTTTAAAACGTTTGATTTAGATTTAGATTTTGAAAATTTATCGTAAATTGTCTAAACTGGACCACTTGTTAGTTGTTTTAGATCAGGCATTAGCGTGAACTCAAGAGTCAATTCGGATTATGTGATCAATTACACCTTTTTAACTACTTTTCGGGTAATTTAAAACAAATTTTTTTTTTTGAAAAATAAGCATTGATCCCACTTGCTGAACCATTTCACGTGTTCTTTTCAATTTGAATTTATCCTCCATGTGCAATTTGCCTACCATATTCTCTCACCTCAAATCACCACTTTTGTCAATAATAGAAACACTTGCAGCCTTTGACTATTCTTGCCTATATCACATCTATTTTCTCTCACCTCAAATAATGTTCTCACCTCAAATAATGTAGTGTGTAGGCCCACTATTTATTTGATAAATGGAAGCAAATTAACGTATGAAGGTAATGGGAAAGATTACTGCCTAATTTTATTTTAGTTTTGTCATTTTCGAATTGAACGTGCAAAGTAGTATCCATTTAATTATTTATTATTTTTGTTTTGTCATTTTCAAAATTCACGTGCACAGGTAGTGTCAAGATAAATTGCAATTTTTTCTTATTTGCTCAGTTTTCAATTCGCAAAGCACTACAAACGATTTCAACACACGAAATAGTAATTTAAAAGATAAATAGACAACATTATTGTACGCTAACAACGTTGTTATACAAAACACGCTTACTGACATTGAGCCAAGTAATCTCGAAATATATCCCACTCATTGTGTTGCCTTTCTGGTGCATTTATTTCACCAGCGGCTTCTTCCTGCTCATCTGGAAGTTCTACCTCTGCCGCGTCCGGATCCACCTCCACATTTGCGAACGCCTCGTCGACAACTTCGGCACGTCGAAGGTAGTTGTGTATACCCATTGTAGCTAATACAATAGCAGTCTGCACTTTGAAATTGTAACTTGGCATACGATCAAGAATTTTCCACCGATTTTTCCACACACCAAATGCACGTTCTATTACATTCCTGCATGACGAATGCCTAAAATTAAATTCTCCCTCGCGTTTCAAAACTCTCGTCTCCGACCCGTCTGATCGTCGTAGAACTGCTGAAAATGATACAATATATCTGACCCTTTATACGGAGCCATGTACCCAGGTCTATGGGTGAATCCAGAGTCGACAAGATAATATTTTCCTGATGTAGGATGTGGAAAATCAATGTCAGGATTATGTATAGCCCGTGCCAGTATGCGTGCATCATGCGTGGTCCCCGCCCACCCTGCATGCACAAATGTAAAACATAAATTGAAATCACATGCTGCAAGAACATTTTGTGTTGGGATACCCTTGCGTACGATAAAATTCACTCGTTCGTCCCGCAACATGACAGCTTTGACGTGCGTTCCGTCAATTGCACCAATGCAATTTTGAAATAACGGATGCTTGTTCATATTTGGTACGTGATGCTCTGCACTGTGATTACAATTCGGATCAGGTCTTATTAGACGTTCACTAAATTCCACCACGACACCAAGCACAATCTTGAAGTAGTGTCCAACAGTTTCCAAAGAATGATTGAATAATGTTTGAACCTGTCGGTACCCTTTTCCATGTGCTAATATGCACAAAAACATCCCCACTTGTTCATACACGTCTATTTGTTGGCCACTACGCAGTCTATAGTTGTCGCGGAGTATATGCGTGAATGCTCGTAGCGTTGCGGGATACATCCGAAATTCTGCATAACACTTTTTTGGACTATACTTCATGGCATCAAGCATGAACATGTGTCCATTTCTCGCAAAAGGGAACCGCCGAATATGACTTCTTTGTTGGTGATAGTACGTTGTTACGTCTATTTCTGCCTGTCAACAGTACCGAAACCATTCCACAATGTCATCTTGGAGTTGTTGTACAATTTCCTCTTCGTCCATGTCGACTTCATCATCGGAGTATGACAGGAGCTCACTTTCAAAATCAGAACGGTCCATACTTGGTTGTGTAGGATTTCTGCGTGATGTGTTCTTTTTATAGAACAAAGCATTTTCCACACATTATTTGAGACACTGTTGATTGTACTAGTCTACTTGTAGCATCATGAGTGTAGTAAGACTCTTTGTCAGAAAAGTACTTCAACAACGGTGAACCATTTTATACAAAAGTTGACTTGAGTGCCTGAAAATATGCATGAAAAGGTTTACAGTACAGATATGTTGCAGAATATAAATATTACGAAGTATAGACCAAACTGTGTTCATAGAAAAAAATCGCTAAAAGAAAAAAATAATACTACAACAACAAGTGTTCCCGAACCAAAGTATTACTTATTGTGCACCAAATTTCTCCGACCCGTTATACACCTCACTCTCGTCATGCCAGCTCCACTCAACCCAATCCATTTTATCATTCCTATCGTCTTTCATGTCTAGGATCTCCCTGTTAGACCTTTTGCCCAAAAACTTGCAAATCTAGAAGTACAGCTCAGTTTTTTTTTCTGTAGTCTGCATGTCGCCATCAACTCCGACATGAGTGTCTTCGCAACTGTCACATCAGGCTCTACCAATTTGTCAATTTTTTCAGCTACTTGTTGGCTTGCAGAGGTGGCGCGATTTATAGAATACGACAAATCTCGGTCTCCTATTTTTGATCTCTTCTCTTTTGTGATCTTGCTGCCAGACCGACGTTTGTCTCCACTTCGCGGTCTGGAAACATCCATGCTGGTTGCATCCCGACAGGTTTTGTCGCCCTCATCGCGTGACCCACTGTTCTCCTCGGTGTCCGGATGAATGTCAAGCAGGTCTTCAGAACCACTATCTTCGAACATGGCGAATCAGGTCCGGCACATTTGCGACGGTGTGACTGCATACTTATCATTGTCGAAGGCGTCCCCGAACAACACCTTGTAGTTGTAAACCTCTCGACAGTCTTTGTCCCTGTATTCTTTATAGTCCTTGTTCTCCTGCGCATTAATAATTCAGGGGCATTTTATTCATTTCAGAAAACAAATGTATTTGAAGTCTATAATTGCTATTTATGACAAGAAATATATATGAATGATTGTTGGCAATTACAACTTCAAAGTAGCTATGTTAATAAAAGTCATATGCACAATTAGATATAAAGCTCATATGCACAAGACCCATATGTTGATAAAACTCATATGCACAAGACCAATAATTAGCTTATAATTATTCCCCTCTTATGCGCAAGTAACAAATTGAACTATAAATTTCTATGATAACCTTACTAGATAAAACGACAATAGGCATGAAAAATCATATCGACCCAGTTTGTGACAGATTATGCAAATTGTATCCTAGAGGGCCTAGTCCATATTCTTAACACATTTCTTCAGATTGATGAAGAAAAGAAGCTGAGTCCCCATGTCTTGAGGAAAAATCAAATTCATTAGACCACCATTCATCATTTCAGAAACAATCAAATTCAGCTATCTGACTCTCTGTAGGTTGCAAATTAGCAAATTCTTTGCTGAGGAAATCATCAAGTTCAGATTGGGTATATGTTGAACCTGTCTTAACTCCTACAGAGCAATGGGACTATCCTAGCCGCATCAATCAATAGCATGTTCAAAGGAAGAGAACTACCATTTTGACAATAATACAAACACATATTCACGACAGGATCAGACAGGAAATATTACTCTTCATATTATGAACCAATTGTCCCCATGAGTGCAATTTGTCTACCATATCCAACTAGTAGAATTATTTGACCTTGAGAAGCATCAAACAGAAATATTCAAAATACGTGACATGTCCCTATCAAAGGAATATTTTCTATACCCATACGAAAAGAGTATTGGAAAAATACCACAGCAGTTTGAGTGCAGCTATTACATATATTCGACAGAGGTTATCTTCTACCAAACACCAATGCAATCTTGGAAAATGTTCACTGAGCTTAATTCTTCTTTATTACAGGTATGAAACTGAAGGATATACCATTATTCTTCTCACTCAAACTGTAAATTGAACTGGAATAAATCTGGGTACCTTAATCTTTCGCTCCCACCACTCATTCGAGGCAGCAATTGTACCCGTTGCGGAGATGTACTCGACACCAGTGCAGTTCAACAGCTCCGAGAATCCCAATGATTCTTCAACTGTTGCTTGGTCCAGACGTGTCCGGAGTTAGTGTTGAACAACTGGATCACTTGGTCCCAACCGTGTTTAGTGAAGCATTGTTACGGTGACCGTCGGCTATCACCGTCTCGCAAGCGGCAATGAATATGTGGTTATCACGTTTGCTCCAATGGGCGATCTTTCGAGCCGGCGCTTGGGTCTGGCTTGGAGGAGGGTTGGATTTTTGGGAGGAACAGTTGTGAAAAAATAAATCACCGACATCGTCGACCCTTACCGATGATGGTCTTGGATCCATGGTGTGGGAGTGGTGTCTTCAGGATGTGGAAACAGTATTGACGGAGGAAGTGAAATGAGTGCAAATATGGGAAGGTTGCTCACGGTTGGTTTTCCTTCCCTTTGTCGACAAGGATTTCTATGAAAGAGAGAGAATTGATTGGGGGAGAGAGGAAATGCATTGGTTGTTGAGGCATGTAATGAGAGGGGTGAAATGGGAAAATGAGGTGTAAATGACCATCTTATCTATTACAAGTTGTCAGACATTTTTTATTAAAAATTCCATCAACGGTCCAATTTTTAATTTGCAACGGTTGGAATTACCATACCTATCGCGCCCAGACAGACTCTAAAGCTCTTAAATCTTTTGGATGTGGATGATGTGACTAATAACACCTTTCTAGTTAATTAAGGCAATTAAAATCTTGAATTAGTAGAAAAAGTAATAATTAAAATGGACCGACAATCAAATGGTTCTAAGCGATTAAAATTTGAAAATTGGACAAATATAGCGCGATGTACCTCTTTCTCGAAATTCTATTGATGACTATTACTCAAATTCGAGAAGGTTGTGTGTTTTGATCATACTTATTAAAATCGGATTGGACCGACTGATTCGACCCAAGAACCGGAATAGTGATCCAGTCCAATTTATATTAATTGGTTCATTAGCATATGAACCAGTTAATAATCATCAAAACCGGATGGGCTTGGAGGAGACCGGATCCACTTTAATCCAAACTTGCCAAATTGGTTCAAAGCAAAATTTTATATACATTTGCAATGGGAAAGATTAGAACATGTGCTCACTTAATGAATAATGAAAAGTTTGATCATTATGACAATTGAAGTATCTTAACATTAAATATAGCAGAAATACATATGTTTAGTTTTAGGCTTTTAGCAAAGTAATAAATATATTGTCTCTTTGTTGAAAAAAAACCCTAAAATTTGATGAGTCCAAAGATATTATCGTCTATGGAGTGTTAGAGGTTATCACTAGCACGCACATCACTGCCAATACAATGGACCAACAATGGACTTGGTGGGGGATGTACGTTCAATTTTTTCACATGGGTTTACAGGCAAGACACGTGGTGGGGCTTGTTCAATTTTTTTTATTTTTTATTTTTTAACTACATGTGGGCCCCCGTGTAAGGAGCTGTGAAAACTGCCCCTGTCACCAACTTCCTCACCAGTCACCAACTCGTTTCTCTTCATAAATTATTTGGAATAAGCCAACTTGTACATAAAAAAAAAAAAATGTACACAAGTGTGTACACCCCCCTCATATAGAGTGAGATCAACTTGTAGAAAATATTTTTTTATTCAAGCGGGATATTTGTGCAGCATAACTCATTGAGACAAGTATGCAGTTTATCATGTAATGTGATGAAAAATATGTGTGTAATATTATTTTATTGAAGAATGTATAGTAAAATTAAAAGACTTGAATTATATAAACTCTAATTAGGGTTAGAATCGGTAATGATCCGACTTTATAATTTCCTATATATAATAGTTAGAACTTAGGTCCCCTCTCATCTTCATATTGTTTTGACTTGCCCTATTGACAGCTGATTATTTTGATGAGCAAATAGAACAAGATCTAAATGATAATATTTATACAATGAATTAATCTAGTGGTACATCACCACTTACACAATGGTGTCCATAATGGACACTCAGAATATGTGATTCTTGTTTTTAACATGATTACTATGAAAATTATCAACTGAACATTCCATCATCAAAAAATTTAATTAATAATCACGACAGCCATAAGAGTATATTTCTGCATTTTTTTATTTAAATTGTCGAATTTTACTTCATGATCTAAACAAATAAAGCATCTCTAGACGTAATATTTCCTCTTCCAGGACAATTTTTTATTTTCCACGTGGTAGTGACTCTTCAACTCAACAACTCCAATGCACAACAATATATAACAAACTTCCAAAACTTGGCTTCTTAACATGTGACTGAATGGTGTTCATTATGCGGACATCCATTGTATCAATGTTCTTTTATGATGTGATAGAAAATATGTGGTTAAAAAATAAATAATATTTTTGAATTTATATGTAATATTATTTTATTAAAGAATGTGCGGTTGAAAATGAATTTTCCAACTCTTTATTGCCGTTAGCTCGTAAGAGGCCAAGTTCTATATATTAATCTTCAAATTTGGTCATGCCTCAGAAACAACTCCATCATACATACAAGTTTCATCCTCAACACTGCCGCTCTACGCCACCACGTCAACGTTTGTCATCGAATAATTTGATATACTTTTGTAACCAGTGCATAAAACTACGACGTTAAGCCATGAGGATCGGCGTGAAAGATTCCACCATGGTGAGGCCAGCGGCGGAGACGCCGATTAAGAGCGTGTGGAACTCCAACGTGGACCTGGTGATGCCGAACTACCACGTACCTACCGTGTACTTTTACCGGCCGACCGGGGCGATGAACTTTTTCGACGCTACCGTGCTCAAAGACGCGCTCACCCGTGCACTGGTGCCGTTCTACCCCGTGGCTGGTAGGTTGAAGAGAGATGAAGATGGCCGCATAGAGATTGACTGTAATGGTGAGGGAGTGCTGTTTGTGGAGGCGGACTCTGACGGGACAGTGGATGATCTCGGCGACTTTGCTCCGACGCTGGAGCTCCGCCGCCTTCTTATTCCGGCTGTGGATTATTCTCAACCAATATCGACGTATCCACTTCTGGTGTTACAGGTGCGATTCTGGGTTTAGAACGTGTGCGTAACGAGTGCATTGATTATTATGCTTCATTATTTTTTTCCGTATAAATTAATATATTTAGTGCCATGAGCCATTAAGGTAAAGTCCCTCCTAAAACTTGTTCACATACTAAAAATGAAGGCTTACGTATATAGATGTATGGTTGCTACGTAACATTATTCTATCATCTTAGTTCTCATGTCATGATTATGATGTAAGAGCCCAACCAATGTCACAAACAAAAAAAAAAAAAAAAAAGTAAAGGAAATTGATTTAGAGATATAGGTGTAGTTTTGCCATGCTCGACCTCGATTTTTGGCAAGTCCAGCCAATTCAATCTCTTTCAAAAAGGTAAAAGTTCAACATGATCTGTGTTGTGTTCAAAAGCATCGAGTTTAAACACTTTGGCTCCCTTTTACACCCCTATATATGGATTCACATTGTGAAACATGCTAAAATGTTAGGTTTAATTAGTTTCTATTTTGTTCCAACTTTTAAAATTTCATTTTTTTTCCTTAAATTCATTTTCAACTACATAGATCAATCACAAATTTCATCAACTCTTAATAAAATTTCTTTAAAATTTGATTTTGAACTAAACCAAACACTGGCTAAAGGAAGTGAGAATCTGTAGTGTTTCACTTTAATTGTTGTGGAACAAAATAAAGATATATCTTGGTTGAAGGAAAAAAACAAGAAAATCCCTCATGAACTTATTGTACTTACTATACATCAATCTAAAATGAGTCTTCGTGCAAATAATATTGGAAGTGATTATCAATTGCGGCCATGTTTGATTAATTTAAAATAAGATTTTTATTAGATCTTGTTGCTAAAAATTGTGATATTTCATTAAATACATGGATAAAAATAAGAGTAAGAAAAAATGAATTTTAGAAAGTAGAAGCCAAATAGGGAAAAAAAAAGTATCTTCAAGACTTGATGCTGTTTGTTTGAGAATTGAATGCTGTCTTTTCTAGCTCAGTTGAATTTAAAAACAGTAAAAACTGATAAAAATGTTGTGCAGGTCACATATTTCAAGTGTGGTGGAGTCTCCCTAGGTGTTGGAATGCAACATCATGTAGCAGATGGATTTTCTGGTATTCATTTTATCAATGCATGGTCCGAAATGTCCCGTGGTCTAGACATTACCATCCCGCCTTTCATCAACCGGACTCTACTCCATGTACCGGATCCATCCCAGCCACAGTTCGAGCACATCGAGTACTGGCCTCCTCTGGCCATGAAAACCCCTTCTCAAAATAACTCTAAATCTGACCACGATACGGCTGTTTCGATGTTCAAACTAACTCGTGCTCAACTCAATGTCCTAAAATCCAAGTCGAAGGCTGAGGAAAACACAATTTCCTATAGCTCGTACGCAATGTTGGCAGGGCACATATGGCGTTGTACGTGTAATGCACGAGGACTTCCCGAGGATCAGGAAACGAAGCTTTACATTGCAACCGATGGGCGTTCTAGGCTCCAACCTCCACTCCCTGAGGGCTATTTTGGGAATGTGATATTCACAGCCACTCCTATTGCAGTAGCTGGTGATCTCCAATCAAAGCCTGTACGGTATGCTGCGAGTAAAATTCACGATGCTTTAGCTCGAATGGACAACGATTACTTGAGATCTGCTCTCAATTACTTGGAATTGCAACCGGATCTTAAGGCCATTGTTCGTGGTGCACATACTTTTAGGTGTCCAAATCTTGGAATAACAAGTTGGGTTCGGCTGCCAATCTACGAAGCAGACTTCGGTTGGGGTAGGCCGATTTTTATGGGACCCGGTGGGGTAGCCTACGAAGGTTTGAGTTTCATATTGCCAAGTCCAGAAAACGACGGGAGCTTATGTGTTGCGATTTCACTTCAAAAGGAACACATGAAAGTTTTTGAGAAGCTGTTGTATGACATTTGATCAACTGAGAGTGTTTTGGGTTAATTTGGTGCTGTTTCTGTCCTTATTGATGGCCTTCTGCCCTGGCAACATTTCTTTATATATATGCCAAATACTATGTGCATGTAAGAAATCTTATCCATTTATTGTTCTGTAACTGAATTTCCAACAGCTATGGTGTTATCTAGATAATAGTTTAGAAATTATAAATGGGATGTGGATTCTATTAGTCCATTAATGAGTTTGGTCCTACTTTTTTGAAAGCTGGTAAAAAAATAAACTTGAACAGGTCATTTCTTGATTTGCTTATGAATAAGTAAAATTGACTCGAGGGTTGGCAACAATGCCAAGAAAATGTTCCATAGTAGTATTTATAAAGGTTGAACCCCAACTTTGAGGGCCCTCCACCGCCCCTACCTTAGAGCATTGTGGAGGAAGTAAATCGCAGGATATGTCTCAATAGCTCAGGGTACAAGAGTTGTCATACTGGTGCCCACAAAGAATTCTATTCCAAACCTTATTAGAAGTAGGAATCGAATCCTCACATTGTGACTGTCAAATAACCCCTTACTCTTTCAACGCCTTATCAAAAGTGTGAGTTTGATTAAATCTATAATAATATTATAAAGAACAATTTATTTCTTTGTGATGCTACCAAAAATTGTACCTGTTGAATTTCGATCTTAACGATTGAGAACGAGCACGAACGAGATCTTTCGATACCTGAAACAAAGGCGTCAAGGTGTGTCCTCGTTGCCCTCCGATACTTAAGTCAGAAAGAGAAATTTGGGAGAAAATATATGTTGAGAATGTAGATAAAAACGTATCTGAACTGAATAATGAATAAAAATTATTTATAGAAGTAGGTAGAGCAGTTCTAGTAGGACTCATCCCCTTATTTTTCGGAGTGACTATAGGGATAAGTGTTGGATAATTAGGAGTTCAAACCTCCCTTATTAAAGGTGTTGCCTAAGATAAGACCCATTCACGACTTAGGATCCCTGAGTTTAGGGTGACTGTGTAGGGCTAGAGTCCTTGGTTGAATTAGTATCAACTGAAAAACTATTATTTTGGGTTACTTTGGTGCTGAAAAATAGATTCAATCTCATTCAAATCTTCAACCTCCTCGAATTCTTCATTCCAATCCTCAACGACGTCCAAACCTCCTAAAAACGGATGATTCAATAACATTTATAATTTAATAATTCATTTAATCCGTAACAGGAATAACAGTCATGTGTCGTGTAGGTGATTTCCTTTGGCAAGTGACAACCCATTTTGGTAATGTCGGGTAATAATTATTCTTTAGGACAAGACCGCTACAAAGAATCTCCATCTAGATTATAACTGTAATAACCCTAAATGGAAGTCACTTCTAAATTGGATTTATAAGGTAGCTAATCTAGATGGTAAGAAAAAGGTACCTAGAATCTTTTTAAAGTTACGAGGCACAAGTTTTTTTTTTTTCGAGTTAATTTAAGATACTCGCCAACCTTAATTGTCTCAATAATGTCCTCCTTAAAATCAAATGTTGTAAGAGCTTTTTGAGTGCTTTAAAAATATGTAACTAATGCTATTTTGAAAAATAAAGTATTATTTCAATATTTAATTATAAAGAAAATATTAATATCAATGAAATCACAAAAAACTACATAATCAATTCCATTAAATTTTAATTCAATGATTTTTTTTTTTTTTAGAATGTGTAATTAAAATGTAGAAAAACATCATGGTCTACTTGAAAATTCATTTTTAGGAGAATTTGGTTAAAAATGTGCTCGACAAAAAATAATTTTCAAATAAGTTGTGTAAAAAATAAGCTAAAATAAAATATCGTGTAAAATAAAATTACTTATATAAACGAATAAATATCATATTTGGAAAAAGAGTTAAATAAATGTGATAAAGAATTAATAAAATTAGGCAAATCATTAATATCATAAATATAAAAGTTTGTAATTAAGTTAATATTTAGTATTTACTTGTAACATACAACAAGACTTCAAGACCCATAGAAAATGCAATTCCTCATCTATGATTTCAAATATATTTTTGATCAAAATCTAATATAGAATTTCCTTCAAAGTTTTCAAATTTTATTAAAAAATAAAATATAATTTTTTTTTGGAATTTTCATAGATTTTCAATTTTTAAAACTTGTCTAAGCCCTTGTTTGGGCTCCATTTTTCCCATAAAATGCATTTTTGAATAATAAAAAGTTGGAGAATGTGTGGATAAAAAATAAGGAAGATTTTTGATTTACGTATAAAATTATTTTATAAAAAAATGTGATTGAAAATAGGTATTAAAAAATGAGTTTTTACAAGAAAAGAAAAAAAAATAAGGATCCCAGACATGATGTCACGGACCTCAGCTTTACCTAAACCCCGTGACCCTATCGCGGCCACAGTTTGCCCAATTTCGACCGCACATTGTAAATATTTTATTTCATTAAAATGTTGGTAATCAGCAAATTTTAGTATGATTTTTCGGCCAAAAGACGTCTACTCTCGTTATTTGGGTTTATTTCAATGTATTTCAATTTCATATTGTAAGTTTTCTTTAAATTGTGATCAAATTTACTTTCATCCCAACACAATCGAAAAAAGGCGGAAGGTAGTCTAGCGGAGCATACTACTGCCGCACGATATCCCTTTCTGTGCTAAGAAGAAAGGTAACCCGTGAAACATGGGCTAATATATATTTGAGTAAATATGGGAGGGAGAGAAACCAGGCCAAGGCAGGAATGTACAATGATTGGGCTTTAAGCTGGATCAGGTTTGAACCCAGATCCAATATTTTCCAAACGGACCAAATCCAGCAATACTATTCAACATGGACCTTATCCAATTACGACGGGCCATTTTAAGCCTCTAGTTGACATTTTCAATTTTAAAGAGAAATTGACACTAGTAGCACTAAAGTGATGTCATTAACGCTGCCAGCATTTCCTAGCCTTTAACTTGTAACACAGCACATGTTTTGGACTCCATTTTTGTAAAAACTCATTTTTTTAACACTTATTTTTAATCACACATTCTCCTATAAAATAATTTAACGCGTAAATCAAAAACTTTTCTTTATTTTTTAATCATACGTTCTGCAACTTTTTACTATTCCAAAATACATTCTATTGATAAAATGGAGCCCCAACATGGACCTTATTTTTAATTTATATGCACATTTTAAGTACTGAAAAAGGTATTTTTCTTTCTTTTAAATTGTCCAATATAACGGGAAAAGGTGAAAAATGGCTAGCTCGTTTCCACATGTTTGGGAAGTATTGTTTAAATAAGTAGATAGAAACGAGTGGAAAATAAGTAAGTTGTACTCGTGTGTATAAAAGTAAATTGTTTATAAACATGAGCTACACATGGGATGAATGTCTCGATGTCACTGACCATAATGCCCCCTTTCTAAATGTCCTCTCTTATCGTTTTTACCAAACTGACTAAATCTCCACTAGAGATATTCTCGGACAAGATATTAATAATAGTTACATCATGTTAGTCATCCTCCACAATGTATAACGACTATTCTAATGACTCAAATAGTTGGACAATCCAGATACCAGAATTCTCATATCCCGCCACTCCAAGGAAACGAATACAAGCAAAATACACACGACAAGAATTGTATCCACCCACCACTCCAAGTTCTTATCACCATGGAAAAAGAATTAACGTCGAATATGATTATGCTCCACATATTCCAACAGTTGCTAATGCAATGCAATTTCTGGCAAACATAGTTTGATTTAGTGATGCACTCCTTTGAAAACAAATTGAAACAATGAAAAAGAAAACTAGAACAATATCATGATTGAAGAAATGCTGCTACAAGTTAGCAGAAACTAGAATAAATCTATATATCAATTCCTAATGTATTATCTAGGTAAAGTAGTATAACCTGTAAACAATCAATTGAACATACAACAAAGCAAAATTGGATATGGATTTCTCACTGGATATCTTGCTAGACACCTGCAGGAATAGTATGAGAAACTGGATATTGTATTCCATTTCTTGATTTGATTGATTGATCAAAACCAGAATCATCAATGGAACTAGTGACACCCTTAGTTTCTTCTTCCTTCGATTTTTCATCGTTAAACTGGGATACAACTTCATCCTCCACATCTTCTTCAGACAAATAATCGAAGAAATCCTCCCCAGAATCAAAACTACAATAATCTTGAAATGAGCTACTACTTAATTCATCCTCACTTTCATATACTAACAAAATAGATTCAATCTCATTCAAATCTTCAATCTCCTCGAATTCTTCATCCCCATCCTCAACGACCTCCAAACCTTCTAAGAATGGATGATTCAATAACATTTCTGCTGTCAATCTAAACATTGGTTTCTTCACAAAACAACCCTTAAGAAAATCCCTTGCCTCCTTTGATATATCATTCGGAATTTTTGGCAACCCTTCTTTAATCTTACGAAGAATATCCTCTGCATTTGATTCCTTTTCCCCATCCCAAGGAGGTTTCCCAGTTAACATCTCAAGAACAATACACCCAAATGCCCAAATATCAGAAGGAAACTCCTGCACGTTATCCACCACAGCCTCGGGAGCCAAATACCGTGGAGTGCCCCTCCAATAAGGCTCCAATTTCCTCTTCTTGTTCCCCTGCGCCCTCTTTGCCAACCCAAAATCGCCAATTTTTGCCCTAAACTCACAAACCCCGGTTCTTCGGCCACGTTGAACAAGTAAAACATTATCGGGTTTTAAATCACAATGAACATAACCAATGCCATGAATATGATTCAACCCTTGAAGTATAGACTTCGCATATACCCTAACCTCAGATTCAGACATTCCATTGCCACCCAATTTTTTAATTCTATCCGCTAATGTTCCACCAGAACCATACTCCAAAAGCAGATTAAACACCATCACACCATTCTCCCCCATTGTTGTCTCCTCACCAAAACATCTAATTATATTAGGGCAACCCTTGACATTGCTCAAAACCTCCCTCTCTTTCTGAATTGAACCAGAAACTGAAATCTCGGCGGATTTTACAGCCATCACAGAAGGCAAACGGCTGTATCTTGAACTGGGATTCTTCGAAGTAGCCAAATAAACACGCCCAAACCCCCCCTTTCCAATCATTGCACCCCTAAACCATGCAACCCCATCTCCATACATAGGCTCACCATTTTCTTGAACCATTTTATCTATTTCTCGAATTTCCTTGAAAATGATCAATAAGAAAACCTCCAAATTTCTCAGTTTTTGACAAGGAAAGGAAAGGAAACGAAACAACCCTTTTAGTTAACCGAGTTTGTTTCTTGTACTTCTGGTGCTGTTTAGGAAAAATTTACCTTAGGGCTTAGATAAATAACAATCTAGGTGGGGTGGGGTGGGTGGGGTGGGGAATTAAACATCCGCGTTTCTTAGAAGTAGAAAATTATTATAACAGGAATAACGGTCATGCGTTCGCTTTTCCTTAACGCGTGGGTGATTTCCCTTTCGGCAATTGACAAGTTGGAATAGTCAGAGAGCTGTCAACTTGGACTGCCATTTCCTTCAATCAACCAGGAATGCAGACAATCTTCAATAATTCTAAAACTTTCTTTTCACTTATAAGCTAATTACCCAAACATTCACTGTCTTAGCTAACCCTGGTCATGTGGTAAAAATTTTAAAATGTTTATTTAGTCCCTGTTTGAGTCACATTTTTATTTTTATTTTTATTTTTCTATTCATTTTCAACTACACATTTTTCAATAAAATAATATTTTTCGTCACGTCAATAACTTTTCATTCTTTCTCAACCACATATTCACAAAAAAAAAATGCATTCTCACCTAAAAAATGTGTATCAAACACACTCTTAGATGCAGTATTTGGTTTATGCCTTTCTTCTCAATTTTGCCTAAACTGAATGTATGTCATATTCCATTAGCTTGATCTTAGGGATATTTCTATTCATTTCATTTCATTGTAAATCTCAGTAATCGTGTAACATCCTATTGAGTATATTGTATAATTGGACATTTTCCAATATTATCTTCTCTTTTATGGTATCTGAACTCCTTACTCTCGCACATTAATCCTCAAACACTATCCCCATGGCTGAATCAAATACTTCCTCCACCACTTCAACCCCCATCACCACCACACCCAACTCCATCCATATACGATCACCACCTTCTCCTTTCCCAACATTACCCAACTCATTTCCTTCAAGTTAGATGGTACCAACTATGGCTGTCACAATTTTTACCAATTCTCCGGAGCCATGATCTTCTCGGCATAGTAGATGGAATTGACATTTGCCCCGCTCAGTTTCTTCCCTCTGATGGTGGAACTGACCTTACTCTTATAAATCAAGCATTTGTTCTCTGGAATAAGAAGGACCAATATCTTCTTAGTTGGATCAACGACACCCTTTCTGAGAAAGTGTTGTCTACTGTTTAGGACTCAACACTCCTCGATAGGTTTGTCTAGCTCTGGCAACACATTTTGCCTCTCATTCTCCATTACGCATTGCTCAGTTGAAGCGCCAACTCTAAACCTTGCAACAAGGTGATAGATCTTGTTCCGAGTTCTTTGCCAACCAAACACTAGGCTGATTAGTTAGCTGCCGTTGGCAAACCCATTCCTGATGAGGACTTTATTTCATTTGTTATTTGCGAGCTTAACTCCTCCTACACATCCTTTGTCACGGCCTTCTTGTTTGCTATTCGTAACAAGGTCTTTTCATTTGAAGATTTTCATGCAGAACTTTTGAGCCATGAAATCTTATTGCATCACCAACAATATGTTTCCACAGTTACCAACAGCTTTGCTCTACTGTCCACAAAGCCAGTGCAGCTACCTTTTCGACGCCCTATTGGACCTCGAGGACAAGTGGTTGTCATTACTACATGATATTAATAGATGACTTACTCGATTCACATGAATTTATCCTATATGTCATAAATCAGAAGTATTTGCTAACTTTGTCAAATTCAAATATCTCATAGAAAATTTACTTTCCCACAGAATCAAGAAATTTCATATCGATGGCGGAGGTGAATTTAAGTCTAATCAATTTTCCTCTTTCTTTAGTCAACATGGAATTCTCCATAGACAATCTTGCCCCCACACTTCATAACAAAATGGCTTAGCAGAGATAAAACTACATCACATCCTTGAAATGGGACTCATTCTTGCCCAATCCAAACTGTCCAAACGATTTCGGATAGATGCCTTTACACTGCAGTTTACCTAATTAATTGGCTCCCTACTCTAGTTTTGGCCAATATCAGTCCATACCATACCAAAAACTATTTTCTTCACCCATCGATTACCAACATCTCCGAAATTCTGGATGTACTTGCTATCCTCTTCTACATCCCCATACAGCCAACAAGTTAGAATTTAAGACCAAGTCATGTATTTTCCTTGGTTATAGCTCAGGTCATAAGGGGTACCGTTGCTTATATCACACTTTCCAAAAAGTCCATATTTCCCGTCACGTTGTATTTGATGAAGACTCCTATCCTGGATTGGTGCAACCCTCATCACTCGCGCCTACTCAAGATTCGACCTCTACTCCTTCAAAGGTAATACTCTATCATTTTTCCTCCACAATTTTAGCAACCAACCCTTATATCTCTACTTTTCCACCACCATTTGTTCATGATATACCTCCATCTCCACAAATCTCTCACAATTCAAATTTAGTTAATGACATACGTCAAACTGTGCCCTCTCTAAATTTCTCACCCGAACCTCTCTCCATTAATCCATCACTTTTAATCACGACATCTACATCTTCTCTCTTTGAAGATCTCACGATCCCCTCTATACTTCATCCACCTCATCATTCCATGCAAAACCGATACAAAACAGGAACCTCTCGTACAAAACAGTTTCTGGAATTTACTTTGTATTATTCCACCAAACATCCCATAACTGCTTTCCATGCCATGCTTCCTCACAAGGAACTGTCGTCATTTACCAAGGCCAAAATTAACCCTCATAGTATGCACGCCATGCAGCAAGAATATGATGCTCTTATTCGTAATGGATCATGGACTATTTGTCCCTGACCTCTCTCTCAAAATATAATTTGCACAAAAGAGGCATACAAAATCAAACAATATCTTGATGACTATTGACCGATTCAAAGTATAGACCAATTTATAAAGGATTAAGCTACTCCTTTTAATAAGGTCGACCTTTTAAGATGAAACTTCAATTCTTAACATGATATCAGAGTCCATTAAGCTCCAGCGAGCAATTTAATCCAATTAAGACTCAAAAAATTTGAGCACACAGATTTCAAGATTGGTCTGCTCAAACGAGCCACCATCTTGAGGAGGCATATTAAGTGATAGAATTCCACATTGAATAAAGATGAAAATATAGATAAATTTATAAAGGATTGGGCTACTCCTCTTAATAAGGTTGACATTTTAAGATGGAACCTTAATTTTTAACATGATATCAGAGTCCGTTAAGCTCCAACGAGCAATTCGATCCGATTAAAACTCAAAAAAATTGAGCACACGGATTTCAAGATTAGTCTGCTCAAACGAGTCACCATCTTGAGGGGGCATGTTAAGGGATAGAATCCCACATCAAATAAAGATGAAAATATATATCAATTTATAAAGAATTGGACTACTCATCTTAATAAGGTTGACCTTTTAAGATGGAACATCAATTCTTATCAGACTATACTGAGACTTTTAGCCCAGACATCAACCCACCACCATTCGATTAGTCCTTGCCTTGGCAACTTATTTTCAATTGTCGGTCAGATAACTTGATGTTTCTAATGCCTTTTTACAAGTAAATCTTACGGAAGAGGTTTTCGTGGAACAAACTCGAGGGTTCATAAATACTCAAGCTCCTAATCATGTTTGTCGTCTTCATAAAGCGATATGGTCTCAAGCAAGCCCGTCAGGCTTGGTTCTATTGATTGTCCACTGCCCTATTAGATCTTGACTTCATTACCTCTCTTATGGATATCTCCTTATTTACTTATTACTCAGGTTCAATCCATATTTTTATTCCAGTCTATGTGGATGACATAATTATCACAGGTACAAATCATGAATTTATTATGGACATTATTCAGCAGCTCCAAAAGGAATTCCCTCTCAAGGACCTCGCGCCCCTTGGTTTTTTTTAGGGATTCAAGCCACTTGGACATATAACAGTTTGCACATATGCCATGCGAAATATATTCTGGATTCTAAGCCATATGCATCGTGTTGGACTCCTTTACCCGGCTCATTAATATGCTCCCAGCATTTTGGTAAAGTCGCATTATGTTTAAACACGCTTCTCTTACTTGAAGCGTTTTCTTTTGATGACTGACGCGTGGCTTGAATTTGACCGTTGGATCATGGCCTGTCTATATACCTGCCTAAAGACAATTGAAGGGTTGGTCGATTTCTTTTTTGGAGATGTGACTTGGCTCTCTAGAATGATCTAGGGTTTCTCTTTCGAAAAGGAGAGAAAAAGGGAGAAAGGAAGGGGGTGGTTTCTGCCATGGTTTTCTATTTTAAATCTCTGATTTAAACGCTGTGTAATAGATAGATCTGCCTTCGGTTTGTAATATTCTGTGTGAATATTGTGAGATTCTTAGTGATTCTTCTGAGTGTGTGTTCGAAGGTGTTCTTGGTGATTCCTGTGTGGATCCGGGTCTATCTACTGTTGTAATACTAAGAGATAAGTCTATATCTCTTTCTTGTGTATTCTGTAAACCTTGGTTGCCATTTTGTGGCTGATTAGTGCATCTGAGCATATTCCCTTTGTGGATGCTCAACGGGGGATGTAGGCGTTGGTTGTGGTCGCCGAACCTCCGGGGCTTAGGCCAAAAACAATTCTTGTATTCAGACTTTATTTTCTGCACTTTATTGTTTACGTTTAGCTTAAAGTCTCAATTGATTCTTATATTGTGTGTGGTATGGACCTTACAGTGGTATCAGAGCCTAGACTGAAGGGACAAGTTGCCTGGATCTTGTGAGAAGGAGGCGGATTCACTTCAGATCTTGAAGGTTTCTTGAATTTGCTCTTGAGAACGATTAACAGAGGATCGAGTTTTTAATATAAACTCGCTTGGTGAGATTTATTAATTTTTCTTTAAACTGTTTACTTTAAAAATTTGTGTTTCTTGATCATACCCTTGATTTTCCGTTCACCGTTGAAACCCCCTTGAGACTAATCTTTGTCCCGGAGCTCCTGTGAGGCTCTTGGAATCTGAGATAAATCAAGTACGAGTGTGTTCTTGGAGAATCTTGTTGGAGTGATCATTGAAACATTGAATGTGATCTCTATCATCATAATATCTGGGCATGCTCACTCTAACTGATAGCTTTCTGTGAACAAAATCTTGTTGTACTGTGTGTACCTCTGTGATTGGCTACCTGTGACTTATCTGATTGCCTGTCTTCTGTGCACTCTGTGTGCTGTCTGATTGAGTATCTGATTTGTTCTCTTCACTCATGGCATCTGCTAAGTTTGAAGTCAGTCAATTTGATGGAAAAATTGATTTTAACATGTGGAGTCAAAAAATGAAAGCTATCTTGATGCAAATGAGATGTGTTAAAGCTATTGATGAAACTTGGCCTGCTGATATTACTCCTGCTAAGAAAACTGAACTTGAAGAAGTTGCTTGGAGCACTATTTTCTTATACCTGACTGAAAATGTGATAAGAAGTATAGGTGAAACTAAAACTGCAGCTGAGTTATGGACCAAGCTTCAAGCCACATATCTGACTAAAACTATTCCCAACAAGTGTTTTCTTTTAAAACAATTCTTTTCTTTTAAAATGGATCCTTCTATTGACTTGGAAGAAAACTTGAGTAGATTTACTAAACTTACCCAAGACCTAGCCAACTGTGATGAAAAGCTTTCAAAAGATCAATTGGCTGTGGTCCTGTTAAACTCCATTAGTGATAGATACAAGGACATTAAGGTTGCCTTAGAATATGGAAGAACTGATTTGAGTACTGATGTTATAATAAATGCTTTGAGAAATAAGGCACGAGAAATGAAGGCTGAGTCAAGTTCTAGTCACATTGGAGTGAGTTTGTTAACAAGAGGAAATTTCTTAAGTAAATCTAATAATCATCCCAAGTTTTCTAAAGACAATAAAAGGTGGACAGAAAGGAATAAGACCAAAAGCAATGCTAAGGGCAAAAAATGTTACTATTGTGGTAAAATTGGTCACTTTGCAAAAGACTGTTTTAAAAAGAAAAATGACTCAAAAGATAAAGCTTTTGAAGAAGGGAATAGTGCCCTTGCTTACAGTAAAACCAAAAATGAAAATGGTTTGGTTCTTGTAAGTGTTGGAAAGAAACTAAGTGATGAATGGATACTTGACTCAGGGTGTTCTTTTCATATGTGCCCAAACAAAAACTGTTTTGTTGATTTTGTCAATATAAAAGGAGGGCAAGTTATAATGGGAAATAACAATGCATGTAGAATAAGTGGGATTGGGACTGTAAAACTCCTTTTAGAAAATGGAAATGTTTTGATATTAAAGGAAACTAGATTTGTCCCAGATTTGAAAGGAACTTAGTGTCCTTGGGTATGTTAGATGAAATGGAGTTTAACATTAATATGGGAAAGGGATATATCAATATTCTTAGGGAAAATGACTTAATCATCTCTTCCCCTAAGAGACATGGCCTATATTTCTTGAAAGCAAAACCCTTGTTGGGACTGACTACTGCTGCTATTTCTGAAAACTTTACTTTAGCTAAACTGTGGCATGAAAGACTTGGTCATATTGGTAAAAAGGGTTTGAATTTCCTAAGAACTAAAGGTGTTTTTGGAAAACAGAACATTGGTGACTTGGATCCCTGTGAACAATGCATTATTGGGAAACAAGTAAAACTCCCTTTTCCCACTGGAACACATAAAACTAAGCAAAGACTTGAGTACTTGCATGCTGACTTATGGGGCCCTGCTTCTGTGTCTACCCTATCTGGTTTCAAATATTACTTGCTTATCATTGATGATTTCTCAAGAAAAATTTGGGTGTTTTTGTTAAAATCTAAAGATGAAACATTCTCTGTTTTCAAGGAATGGAAAACACAGGTAGAAAATCAGACTGATTTGAAAATAAAAATTTTAAGAACTGATAATGGACTAGAATTTTGTAATTTTGAATTCAACACTTTTTGTAAGGAACATGGTATTGTTAGACACAGAACAGTTACCTATACTCCGCAACAAAATGGCATGGCTGAAAGGATGAACAGAACTCTATTAAATAAAGTTAGATGCATGTTATTAAGCTCTGGTCTGCCAAAAATGTTTTGGGGTGAAGCAGTTAAAACTGCTGCCTATCTGATTAATAGAAGTCCCACAAGTGCTTTAAATTTTGCTGTTCCTGAAGCTATTTGGTCAAATTGTTCTGTGAATTACTCTTATTTGAAAGTTTTTGGATGCTCTGCTTATGCTCACCAGAACATTGGGAAACTTGAACCTAGATCTCTGAAATGTGTGTTCTTGGGTTATGATGAGAATGTTAAAGGGTACAGACTCTGGGTAAAATCTGAAAAAGGTTTTAAAGTGATAATTAAAAGGGATGTCATTTTTAATGAATCTCTGATGCCCTGTCTTGAAGGAAAAGATAAGAAACTAACTGAAGAGGACATTCAAATTGAGGTGGAGTCACCTAGTTATAATCAGGATAATTCTGAACCTTTTGTTGAAAACCTTGAGCAAAATGTTGCTGTCATACCTGACACTGAAACTGATCAACCTGAGGACCCTGACCATTCTGTTACTTTTCCTTTACCTCTTGATGAGTATCAACTTACAAGGGATAGAGAGAGAAGAGTCATAAGACCCTCCACTAGATTTGACAATGAAGATTTTGTCTCCCTGTTTACTTTTCAAGAACATCTAGAAAATGAACCAAACACCTATCATGATGTCATAACATGTAAGGAAAGTAAAAATTGGAAATTTGCCATGGAAGAAGAAATGAGTTCCTTATTAAAAAATGAGACATGGGATCTGGTTAATAAACCTGAGGGGCAGAAAATTATAGATTGCAAGTGGATTTACAAAATCAAGCATGGTGAAGGTGGAAATGATAAAATAAGATTTAAGGCTAGATTGGTTACCAAAGGCTTCACACAAAAAGAGGGTATAGACTACAATGAAATCTTTTCCCCTGTAGCTAAATATACTACCATTAGATGCTTGCTTGCCCTGGTTGCTCATTTTAAATGGGAACTTGATCAACTGGATGTTAAAACTGCTTTTCTGTATGGTGAACTTGATGAAACTATTTACATGAGGCAGCCTATGGGCTATGAAAAAGGAAATCCAGAAAAACTGGTTTGCCTGTTGAAAAAATCACTGTATGGGCTTAAACAAGCTTCCAGACAGTGGTACAAAAGATTTGATACATTTATCTTAAAATTGGGCTTCAAAAGAAGCCAGTATGATACCTGCATGTACTGTAAAGGTAGTGGAGGTAAAAATTCCTTATACCTTGTTCTTTATGTTGATGATATGTTGCTTGCCAGCAGTGACAAAAATGAAATTGAATCTATCAAACTGAAGTTAAAAACTGAGTTTGACATGAAAGATCTTGGTGCAGCCAAGAAAATTTTAGGCATGCAAATTGTTAGAAATAAAGATATGAATTTGCTGTTCTTAAACCAATATGATTATGTGGTTAAAGTCCTGAAAAAGTTTGATATGTTTGACTGCAAACCTGTGACCTTACCTCTTGCAAATCACTATAAATTGTCTTCTGACTGCTGTCCTAAAACTGAGGAAGAATATGCCAGAATGTCTAAAATTCCCTATGCCAATGTTATAGGATCTGTTATGTATCTGATGATTTGCACTAGACCTGATCTTGCACATTGCATAAGCATATTAAGTAGATTCATGAGTAACCCTGGTGAAGATCATTGGAATGCTTTAAAATGGTTACTGAGGTACCTAAAGGGTACTGCTAGCTTAGGCTTAGTGTTTAAACCTGACAAAGATGGTGTCTTGTTAAAGGGGTATACTGATTCAGATTTTGCTGGTGATAGAGATAATAGGAAATCAACTTCATCCTATTTCTATTCCTTATGTGGTACTGTCATTAGTTGGAAATCTCAACTACAAAAGATTGTTGCTTTGTCATCTACTGAAGCAAAGTACATCTCTGCAACTGATGCTATTAAAGAAGGAATGTGGTTAACTGGTCTTCTATCTGAACTTGGTTTTATTGATACTCAAACTGCTCTATTTTCTGACAACCAAAGTGCTATACATCTTAGTAAGAACCCAATGTTTCACGACAGAACTAAACACATTGATGTTAAATATCATTTCATTAGAGATGTTATTGCAAAAGGCATTATAAAGATTGAAAAGATATCTACTCAGCACAACCCTTCTGATATGGGAACCAAAGTGATACCTTTAAACAAATTTTTAAATTGCCTTAAGTATCTGTCTGTTGATTCTCTTTGATCTTACAGGGAATGCTTGAGGAAATGAAACAAGGGGTTCTATGTTCCTGGATGCACTAACAGTCCAAAATCTGGTAGCAAGGTGGAGATTGTTGGACTCCTTTACCCGGCCCATTAATATGCTCCCAGCATTTTGGTAAAGTCGCATTATGTTTAAACACGCTTCTCTTACTTGAAGCGTTTTCTTTTGATGACTGACGCGTGGCTTGAATCTGACCGTTGGATCATGGCCTGTCTATATACCTGCCTAAAGACAATTGAAGGGTTGGTCGATTTCTTTTTTGGAGATGTGACTTGGCTCTCTAGAATGATCTAGGGTTTCTCTTTCGAAAAGGAGAGAAAAAGGGAGAAAGGAATGGGGTGGTTTCTGCCATGGTTTTCTACTTTAAATCTCTGATTTAAACGCTGTGTAATAGATAGATTTGCCTTCGATTTGTAATATTCTGTGTGAATATTGTGAGATTCTTAGTGATTCTTCTGAGTGTGTGTTCGAAGGTGTTCTTGGTGATTCCTGTGTGGATCCGGGTCTATCTACTGTTGTAATACTAAGAGATAAGTCTATATCTCTTTCTTGTGTATTCTGTAAACCTTGGTTGCCATTTTGTGGCTGATTAGTGCATCTGAGCATATTCCCTTTGTGGATGCTCAACGGGGGATGTAGGCGTTGGTTGTGGTCGCCGAACCTCCGGGGCTTAGGCCAAAAATAATTCTTGTGTTCAGACTTTATTTTCTGCACTTTATTGTTTACGTTTAGCTTAAAGTCTCAATTGATTCTTATATTGTGTGTGGTCTGGACCTTACACATCGCCATGTGTCTCCGGCTTCAAAATGTCTAAATTTGATGGTGAGATTTTATTGGACCTCGCTAAATACCGTCATGTTGTTGGTGTTCTACAATACTGTACAATCACAAGGCTTGCTATTGCATGTTCAGTCAACCAATTATGTCAACATATGCACTGCCCTACAACCGCCCATTTTACTACTGCCAATAGAGTACTCCGGCTATACAACCGTGACTCTCTTTAGTTAACTGCTTACAGTGATGCGGATTGGGCTAGCAATGATAGAAAATCCACTACTGGATTTGAATTTTTTTCTTGGCTCTCGTCTTATATCTTGGGGTGCTAAGAAACAAGTTGTTATATCTCTATCTAGCATTGAAGCTAAGTATCGTGCCATGGCAATCACCACCGTCGAAATTAACTGGCTCCGAATGTTATTCAAAGAATTGTAGGTCCCACTCACCTCACCTCTAGTTCTCTGGTGTGATAATTCAAGTGCTCTTGCTCTTGCCTACAATCCTGTTTCCATGCATGTATCAAACATATTGAAATTGATTATCACTTTGTCAGGGACAAAGTTGTCAATGGAGATATTGTGGTCAAATTTATTCCAACGAAACGCCAAGTCGTTGATCTGTTTACTAAGGGCCACAAGGCTGCAAGGTTTTTGCTCCTCAAAGACAAGCTGCAGGTGTCTCCACCACCCCTTAGCTTAAGGGAGGGTGGGGTGTTAGAGATACTTCCATATCCCAGCCAGAGTCCATGCACGGGATCATGGATCTTGTGCCCATATCTATTGAATCTTGCCTAAACTAAATGTATAGCATATTCCATTAACTTGATTTTAGGATTATTTCTATTCATTTCCTTTCATTGTAAATCTCAGTAATCGTGTATATATGCATATCCTATTGAGTATATTGTATAATTGGACATTTTCCAATATTATCTTCTCTTTTAAAGGTTACCAAAAATTCATCTTTGAATTCTTCAAAATGAACCTTAATAGGCAGGTAATTTGCTATCGTAAATGTTGAATTAGAATATGGTAAGTTGTCCTTTATATTTAAGAAAAAATATACAAAATTTAACTATTAGATAATGAGGTTCAAAGTAAATGTCATAATCGAGAAAAGGTTAATAAAATTAAATTAGATTAGACGCGACTGAATATTGTAATTATACTCCCATGACTAAATATACCATTAATGTTTTGAAATTATGTAATCAAAATGCTTAGAATTGTGATATGGGATGGGACGGGATGATGGGGAATGAATTCCTTGTTTATTTTTATTTTTATCCAATTGAATGGGCTGGATGCGAGATTTGGTCACATGAATATGTTTTGTGATCCAATTCTGTCACTAGACGAAATTGAAAGTAGCTGTCAACGTGTACAAGTCCAATTTTTGTCACTTGATATGAGATTCAATTTAATCGGCTAGCTGGCTGGCAACATAATTAAATATCTATGTCTGAATCATACCTAACTCCACTCTCTAAACCTTCTTTTATTCCTTTACTAAAGTTTGGAAATCAATTTGTTTTCTGGTACTAGCCCAAAAAGAAAAAGCAAGAAACGACAAACTTCGTGTTTGGTGAATAGCACAAGGAATGCGATGACTTTTTTTATTGGTCTTCAGGCGTAATTTTTTGGTAAACAGTGGACGTGAAACATATGGCCGCAAGGAAGAACAGCAACACCATGCTGATGATGTATAGGAGTGACAATGAGGTGTCCTAGATTACATGTTAGTATATATATGCTTAACATCTACAGTCAAGCCCAATGATGAAGCCCAACACTACAGCCCATTGTTTGTAATAAGTGTGACCCGGTCCTTTGGCCCCCAATGTGCAATCTCGTGTTTCTGTTATGCGACTTTGGCCTTGATAAGTAAGCTGGCTGAGATTGAGACACGTGGCCGTGGCTAGACCGCTGGATGCATGGTGACTATACATATTCGAGACTCTTCCATTGCCTCTGGAGAAATCGACTTTTGGGTCTAGGGTTTGCTCTCCTTGACATTCGACTCTCTGTATATTCTCTCTTGAAGAAAACTGTTGGTTTTCGTCTGTAATCTTTAGGTTAGATAATCTTGGTGATATCTTTGTTTAGATTACTGTTCTGGTGTGATTCTTGTGTTCTTGGTGAGCATAGATATGGGTTACTGTGTGTAATCTGCAAAAGAGAGAAATAGAGAGGTTTGGGCTGAGGGTTTTGTGTCGAGTGATTCTTTTGGGTCTCTGATCTGTACTTGATAACTTTCGTTTGGATTCTAGTGGATTAGAGCGATAATCACTCCGGTGAATGCTCAACGGGTGACTAGCCCAGATTAGGGTGAACATCCGGGCCTTAGGGCGAAAAATCTTCTGTGTTCATTTTGGTTGTGAATGTTTTGGGACTGTATTTTTTACAACAGTGGTATCAGAGCACTCGATCTGGTTATTGGAGGCTTTCGATCTGGTTTTACTCTTGGTTTCTTGACGATCTTGCTACTGATCTTCATAGATCTGCAATATTGGAACCGATCCTGTTTTTGGGAGTAAAAGTAAAATAGTCTGGTTTTCACTATTTTACATCTTGCACTGAGACACATCTGGTAACGAGTTTTAAACCCTTATTGGCTACCAATTTTCGAGCTACTCAGTCCTTTATGCTTTTCTTGGTTGAAACCCACCTTAATCTTCCTTTGTCTAGGGTTTCATAAGAGAACCCTAGAATCTGAGGGGACAGGTTTAACGGTTTCTTCAAGAAAAACCCTAATTTCTGTTTTTCGAATTTTCTGTTACCTATCACTGTTGAGTTACCTGATATTATTTGATCCTTGTTGATTTAAGTGCACATATAATTCTGTGTGAACATTATCTGCACGTTAATATCTGAAGTGATCTCAGTCTGCATACATTCCTGCTTTTGCTCAACTTACTTGTTAATCTTTGCATACCCTTTTTCTATATGAAATCTATGGCAAACACTAAAGTTGATGTTGAAATGTGGAATGCTAAAGGTGATTTTAATCTGTGGAGTAAAAAGATGAAGGCATTACTAATGCAACAAAAATGTGCAAAAGCCTTAGATGAATCTTGGGGTGAAGAAGTCACCCAAATTAGGAGAACTGAGCAAATGGAAACTGCTTGGAGCACCATATTCCTGCATCTATCTGACAATGTGATTAGAGAAGTAGGTGACACCACTACTGCAATTGATATTTGGACTAAACTTGAATCTTTATACAAAACCAAAACTCTTCCCAACAAATGTTACTTGTGGAAACAGTTTTTCAGTTTCAAATTTGAATCCAATTCTGATCTTGAAACAAATCTTGACAGATTTAACAAACTTTCACAAGATCTCACCAATAGTGGTGAGACTCTATCCAGTGACCAAAAATCTGTAGCCTTACTATCTTCTTTACCTGATAAGTATAAGGAACTTAAAAATGCTCTAGAATATGGTAGGATTTCTGTCACTGTTGATGATATTGTTGCTTCCTTAAGGAATAAAGAACTTGAATTTAAAAGTGAAACAAAAACCTCCACTACTGGAGTTGGTTATCACATCAGAGGAAACTATTCCTATAAGAAGAACAATAACTCTTTTCAAAACAAAACCTTTGGAAAACCCAAAGATTACTCAGGAAATTTTTCAAAAGACAAAAATAAGTTCAATAAGTTTGATAGTAAGGCTAAAGGAAAGAGATGTTATTTCTGTGGTAAAATGGGTCACTTTATAAAAGATTGTATCAAGAGAATGGATGAACTGAAAAACTCAAATAAAATTGAAGGTGGAGCTGCCCTAGCTTATGAAGAAGCTGCAGCCTCTAATGGACAAGTCTATGTGACTTGCCATTCATCTGGAAAAGATGAATGGATCTTAGATTCAGGTTGTACTTTTCACATGACACCATGTAAAAAATATTTCACTGAATTCATGGAAGTAAATGGAGGACAAGTAATAATGGGAAATGATTTTTCTTGCAAAATTAAAGGAATTGGGAAAATTGTTTTGAAACTTGGAAATGGATATGTACTGACCTTAAATAAGATCAGGTATATTCCCAGTCTGAAGAGAAACTTAATCTCTTTAGGCACTCTTGATGATGAAGGTTTTAACACAATTATAAATAAAGGTACCCTGATTCTTCAAAAGAAGTTTGATAAAATTGCTCAAGTTTTTAAATCAAATGGAATTTATATTCTGAAAGCTTTACAACAAAAGAATCAGTCCATTGCTGCTGCTGTCACACTGTCAGATAAATCAGAAATATGGCACAAAAGGTTAGGACACCTAAGTGATAAGAATCTGCATATTCTTAAGAAACAAGGACACTTGGGAAATGAAAAAATTGAAAAGGTATCCTTTTGTGAACATTGCATATATGGTAAGCAAAAGAAACTGCCATTTTCTGCAGGCACACACAAATCTACATGCATACTTGATTATCTTCATGCTGATCTTTGGGGACCAGCCTCTGTGAATACCTATTCTGGTTTTAAATACTACCTTCTGATTATTGATGATTTGTCTAGGAAGAGTTGGGTCTTAATTTTGAAAAATAAATCTGATACTTTTCAAAACTTTGTCAATTGGAAAACTCTTGTTGAAAATCAAGTAAATAAGAAGGTTAAAACCCTTAGAACTGATAATGGCCTTGAATTCTGCAATGAGGAATTTGATAATTTCTGCAAAGACAATGGGATTCTCAGGCATAGAACTGTTGTATATACCCCACAACAGAATGGTCTAGCTGAGAGGATGAATAGGACTCTGTTAGAGAGAGTTAGGTGTATGTTGACTAGTTCAGGACTTCCAAAACTATTCTGGGGGGAAGCTGTCAAAGCTGCCTCATATCTCATAAATAAATGCCCCACCAAATCCCTGAACTATGAAACACCTGACCAAGTTTGGAATGGACAGCCTGCTGATTATTCTAAACTTAAAACCTTTGGCTGTTCTGCCTATGTACACCAAAATGAAGGAAAACTGGAGCCTAGGTCCATTAAAGGAGTTTTCTTAGGGTATGGTGAAGGTGTTAAAGGATATAGAGTTTGGCTGAAGGGTCTGGGAGGCTACAGAGTCACTATAAGTAGAAATGTTGTCTTTAATGAGTTAGACATGCCCTGTCTCAAAGAAAAAGGGTCTACTCCAACTGAAACTGATCAAAATATAAGCACTATTCAAACAGAGCTTACTCCAGCTGAACTTAACACTGAAAATGAAAATCAGTTTCAGGTGGAGCATGCACCAGAGCAGGATACCCCTGATCTTAATTCTGAAACTGAACCTGACCCTCACATTAACCCTTTAGAAGATTACCTTCTGGCCAGAGATAGAACCAGAAGGGAAATAAGACCACCTGCTAGGTACAGTGAACCGGATTTCATCACTGCCCTTAGTGTTATAGGACCTTTGGAAGGTGATCCTACCTCTTATGAAGAGGCTGTTGAAGGAAAAAATGCTAACATGTGGCTTGAAGCCATGAAGGATGAGATGTTGTCCTTAGAAAAGAATAATACTTGGGTTTTAGTCAATAAACCAAAAGGGGCTAAAGTCATTGACTGTAAATGGATCTATAAGGTCAAAGAAGGAGACCCTAAGGATGATAGTGTTAGATTCAAGGCCAGGTTGGTTGCTAAGGGGTTTAACCAAAGGGAGGGAATTGACTATAATGAAATTTTTTCTCCTGTGGTCAAGTATACTTCTATCAGAATTTTGCTGTCTATTGTATCTCAATATGATTTTGAATTGGAACAATTAGATGTGAAAACTGCTTTCTTGCATGGTAACTTGATGAAAAAAATTTTATGAGTCAACCAAAAGGTTTTGAACAAAAAGGAAAAGAAAACTGGGTGTGCTACTTGAAAAAATCTCTCTATGGTTTAAAACAAGCACCACGACAATGGTATATCAGATTTGATACTTTCATCAAAAGTCTTGATTTCAATAGAAGTGAATATGACCCATGTTTTTACTATAAAGGAAAAGGAGGTCCAAATTCTTATTACCTTTTGCTCTATGTGGATGACATGTTACTGGCTGGTTATGATGCTAATGAAATTAAGAACATCAAGCAAAGGCTTAAACAAGAATTTGAAATGAAAGACCTAGGTTGTGCCAAAAGAATTCTAGGTATGGAGATTAAAAGAAATAGATCAAATCAAACTCTGTTCTTAACTCAACAGACTTACATTTTAAAAATGTTAACTAGATTTTCTATGAATGAGGCCAAAGTTGTTACCTTACCACTTGCAAGTCACTTCAAGTTTTCTGTGGAACAATGTCCTAAATCTGAATTTGAAAGAAGTAGAATGGATAAAATCCCTTATGCTAATGCTATTGGTTCTGTTATGTATGTTATGGTCTGCACAAGACCTGATCTTGCTTTTGCCATAAGTACTCTAAGTAGATATATGAGCAATCCTGGAGAATATCATTGGGAAGCCTTAAAGTGGTTACTGAAATACTTAAAAGGGACTTCTGATCTGGGTTTAATGTTCTGTAAAGGTGAAACTGAAATTCAACTTAAAGGCTTTGTTGATTCTGATTTTGCTGGTAACTGTGACAATAGAAAATCTACTTCTGCCTATGTTTTTACTGTGAATAATGCCTGTGTTAGCTGGAAATCTCAGCTGCAAAAAATTGTAGCACTTTCCACCACTGAGGCTGAGTACATTGCAGCCTCAGATGCTGTAAAGGAAGGTATTTGGTTGAAGAATTTATTGGATGAAATTGGCTTCTCTGGTAATGATGCTACTGTTTACTCTGATAGTCAATCTGCAATACATCTCAGTAGAAATCCAGTTTTTCATGATAGGACAAAACATATTGATGTTAAATTCCATTTCATAAGAGATATTATTGAAAAGGAAATCATTAAAATTGAGAAGATTTCTACTGAGTGTAATCCTGCAGATATGGGAACCAAAATACTTCCTTTATATAAATTTAAGGATTGATTGAATCTCTTAAATATCATTACTGACTAATCCTTTTGCAGGTACTCGAGCACATGAAACCGGAGGAGGAGTTAACCTCTAATCCACATGAAACCCGAAGATGTCAAGCAAGGTGGAGATTGTTAGTATATATATGCTTAACATCTACAGTCAAGCCCAATGATGAAGCCCAACACTACAGCCCATTGTTTGTAATAAGTGTGACCCGGTCCTTTGGCCCCCAATGTGCAATCTCGTGTTTCTGTTATGCGACTTTGGCCTTGATAAGTAAGCTGGCTGAGATTGAGACACGTGGCCGTGGCTAGACCGCTGGATGCATGGTGACTATACATATTCGAGACTCTTCCATTGCCTCTTAGAAATCGACTTTTGGGTCTAGGGTTTGCTCTCCTTGACATTCGACTCTCTGTATATTCTCTCTTGAAGAAAACTGTTGGTTTTCGTCTGTAATCTTTAGGTTAGATAATCTTGGTGATATCTTTGTTTAGATTACTGTTCTGGTGTGATTCTTGTGTTCTTGGTGAGCATAGATATGGGTTACTGTGTGTAATCTGCAAAAGAGAGAAATAGAGAGGTTTGGGCTGAGGGTTTTGTGTCGAGTGATTCTTTTGGGTCTCTGATCTGTACTTGATAACTTTCGTTTGGATTCTAGTGGATTAGAGCGATAATCACTCCGGTGAATGCTCAACGGGTGACTAGCCCAGATTAGGGTGAACATCCGGGCCTTAGGGCGAAAAATCTTCTGTGTTCATTTTGGTTGTGAATGTTTTGGGACTGTATTTTTACAACATTACATAAATAAATAATAAATTAAATGCAAATTAAAATGATCTCATTTTGAAATACGAAGCATAGTAAAAGTTATCTAATATCGGTAAGGATTTTCGTTGTAAGTACCTACAGTAACTGAGAGTCTATAGGGATAAACGTGAGCAGAGAAAGAGACTTGACGATGGCCTGGTAATAACAAAGGTGATCTCAAAGTCACAGAGATCAGGGTATTGTAACACATCCAAGATCAACCACTTGGAAACAAAAACAGAGCATGAGCATCAAGTTGAAGAGCAAATACCCATGGCCATTGGATGTCCAACAGGCTTTTGAGGATAATGAACCAGCTGACAATTTTGATGCTGATGCAGGTCACCTGAAAATTATTACCAAATACTATGTGAAAATTGACACAGGAGCGAAGGCAACCTGAAAAATATTACCAAATACTATGTGAAACTTGACAATTTTGCCCTATTGCCCTTGCTTTTTAATATGTACTAATGAATTCTCGACCATTTTGACATTTTATCTCCATTACAGTACATTACTACATTTGTAATCAGGTGGATGAGACACTACCATAACTTGTGTTTCTGATAGCTCTTCAATGGAGGTTACTGCCTGCATATGCCAGGTAAATCCTTTGGGCACAGAATATTTTGTCCCAGTCATAATTTTTTGTCTTTCCTTTCCAAGGAAAAACACCATTTAGAGGAATTTGAACATTATGACTCCAGGTAGTTAAATCACCTTTTATCATAGTTCAGAACCCAAACCTTAACAAAGAGAAAGGCGGTCCTGTATGAAACATGTCAGGCCACGTGGATTTTCATGTTAATTGAAGGATACACACCTTCAGAAGCTAGAGCAGCAGCGAAATTATTGGGTTGAATGCCTGCCTCTCAGGGAATGGACCCCCAGCAGCAGATTAGGAAGTGCTACTCCCTGAAAGTTGGAACCTACTTCTCTCAGGATCATACAATACCCAAGGCTTGGACAGAACTAACGATACAACAAGAAGGTAGCTGACCTGAGGAAAGAAGTCCACAAAAAATTGCATCAAGTAATGTATTTATTGTCCGGAGGTAGTAAATACATTGATGGTACTCATCAGCTCAACAAAACTGGATAATTACTTAAACACCGAGACTGTGGAAATATAAAACATCAAAATCTTATTCCCAATAAATTGGGGTCTACTATATTAATCTGCTTTATCCATTGCCACATTACTCTAGTTATATAGACCTTTTCACTGGACCGAAAAGGATGTTGAATTCCCGAAGGGGAAACTGAATGAAGAAAATAGAAAATTCTTCTAATATTTGCTTCATAAGCTCTAAAATATGCGTGCTACCTCAGCAAACCAATTTTCACCTGCACAAAAGAATAAAGGAATTCCAACATTGTACAGTGGAATTGACTAGGCGTTCCCCTGCAAAATTGAAACTATTTATTATATATCAGTTTAGGTGATCTTCTTGAAAACCTTGTCTTCAGCTTCATCATAAAATTTTTAGAATTTCTTGTTAAGTAATTTCATTTTATCTGGGATATGCAAACAAAATCCTGTTCTCATTGGTTTGATCCTCTAGGTTGCCCTTTTCTCATTGAACAACGGGTATGAAATCAATCAAATTATTTAAAGTTGCGTCCCAATCTTTTCCTTATCATTTATGTACGCAAGTAATATTTGAACATTTACAAACAGTGTAGTAGAGCGAAATGATGATGCACTTAATTGTTTGATAAAAGTGGAAAATTCAAATCTCAACTAACAAATAGGTAGGAATAAAGGAACTACGTACCTGCCCATCTTTAGCAAATAACTTCCAGCATTTTAGATATCTGAAGACATGACGACAGACAGTACACAGCCAACATTGAACCCCAAAAATTGCCGAGTAATCAGTTCAATATTAAATTGTGGAATTGAAGAGCGAGCTTAAACGATGTCATCTTTTGAGTCGTCGATCCAATCATATTTTCCTCCAATAATCTTCATTATCCATTTGTTCAAGAAGGATCATCACTAGTGTCGATTCATCCTTTAGACTTGAATTGATTTTCTTTTCTCGAGCCTGTTCAATTACTGTTGTGGATGTCTCAGCATCCCATTCTTCTTCACTATTATATTTTTATCGTTCATTGGAGGTGTCATATTGCCTTCTACCAACAAATTTTGAGATTTGCTAGTGAAGGTTGCTCAGGCCAACATTGTATAGCAATATGAAACCTCTAAATTCGGGTCTCAATTCATGTATGTTTATTCTTCTCATTCTAGATTTCAAAATTTTACTCGAAACATCTAATTCTAAAATTTCGTGATAGAGATTTAACTTTGTTAAAATTTTGACTTATGGTCATTTCTCCTTGACTGATAGAGAGAAGCTCATTCTCTTGAAGCTGCAACCTTAAGTCATTTTTTTTTTCTCTACGAAAAGTGCCTCCAAAGTGTGTCATACTTCTTTTGGTATGTTTTTATCCCTAATGTGCTCTAACAATTCTTCCTGAATTGTCATCTTTATAACGAACCTAGTATTACCCGACTACTTCCACTGACTACTTCCTATAGATCTTGCCCCTTAAAGGTACGACTCCTTGCAAATTTTCCATATTGTGTAGTTTTCATTATTGAGCTATTTAACTCTGCTTATCCACACTGTGACTTAATTTACCACCCGTAATCAAGCAAGCTTTATAAAAGCTTCACAATCTTCTTTGCACACGAACTCCAGATGCTCAAAAATCTGCCCCGACCGTCTAGCTCCAATACCAAATTGTTGAGTTTGGAGCACAACAAATTCTCTTTTATTATGAAAGAAACACTCGAGACAATTTTACAATTTAATATGGACATTAACCAAGAACACTGGGACACCTTACTAATTATTTTACCAACATATATCACTTCCCACTATTATCTCCACCAACTCTTTCTTCACTCTCTCTCAATTCTCACACGCTCACGCCTGCACTCTGTCTCTCTCTTTCATCTCACACCTTCCTCTTCACACTCACGCTTTATTTCTTGCTTATATATATCCTGTCTCTGTCATTCACACATAAATCAAACACATATATATAGGTGTTTATGGTGGTGGCGAGCTCTTCTAGAATGGCGGTGGAAAATAAAATTATACAACAATATTCTAGGACCTTCTCTCATGTCGGCAGCTTAAGAAGAATCTGGAATTTGATCACCAAAAAACCATCACCAATTTTCTAGAGAATTCTTGGAGTTTCATGGTAAGTCGGTGATGACTTTCTTCAGAGCATGCCTCATGTAGCTTCCTTGATTTCAGAGACGATGGAAATTCATGGAAAACTCTGAAGAGACTTTCGTGGAAATCTCCATATCCATCTCTGGTGAGGTGTTAATTGATTCAGAAACATGGTAAGCTTAGCTGAATCTGACGCCATAACAGACCACCTAGCACATTCAGGAAGGGAAATGAGAGTGCTGCCAAAAGGCATTAAGGATGGAGCCATACCAACTTGAAAATCTGAATCTAACGCTGTTTACAGAATGATTAGGACGTTTATCAGCTCGTAAAATCGGAAAAGTGTGGAACGGGAGTGACCTTAGCCGGGTGTTGTGTCCGCTATCAATTCCAACATCATTACAATTGGAGATCTAGTCACCTAAATTTCATGATGAACTTGACAACCCCCAGCACTAGTTTGGAAGCTTTAAGTTCTACCAGCAAATTCTGTATGAATCAGAGGGTTTCTTATAGTTGGTCTAGCATGACATTTATAATTGGAAGAATCAGCTTCATCCAATTTATTGGCAATCTCTCAGGTCCTGAATTTTCTGAAGACTCTAGTTTCTAGATTAGCTCCAGTTTCAAGCGTCTCTTCCATCAACTTTCCTGGAGAATTAAACTGAACAAAGCTCTTATTATGCTGCAACATAGATGTGGTAGATCCTAAATTGGAAAAAGTTCCACTTATCTGTGACCTAATAAGGTTACTAGCTTTTGTTCCTTCTCCCTGTATGGTCATTGGATGATCTGTGAAAACCTCACCTCTTACTGGCATAAATCCACGCTAACCTCCGGGTGCTGATAGTCAGAGAAAAAACACCTCCATTCATGAAACAATCTGGGGTGTTCATATTATTTCCATCAATCAACTGTCTCATAGTCACTTCAAGATGTGAAAGTTCAGATACTCTCGGAAACTTAGAGACATTGCTTCTGACGTGGATCAAATCTTTATTAGCCTAGAGATTTGTTAAGCCATTGGGGTTAGCAAAACAATTCTTCATAATTTTCAGTTTTCTGGTCATGTGGATAAGACGGAGAATGGGCATAAGGCAGATGCATATATCAAAATGACATATGGTCAGCTCCACGATTTATTTTACTAGTAACAGCAGCTACACTAGGCCTACTGGTGACTACAAGATCACCATGTCTTTCTAGTGGAGAATTCAAGGCCGGTGGATGGCCAAATCCCATTGATTGTCTCGACCTAAACAGACAATTGTGCAGAAAGAGTGATATCAGCATTCCAATTACAAAAACAGATATTTTTGTACAAAGAACAGTAGATGGTACGGTATATGGATAATGGAGCGTCACTAAAATCTACTATTTAAAACTTCCAATCTAACTAAAGAGTATATGCAATAATTCTAATATTTTTTTGTCTTCTTTAAAAGTCTGAAGTAGTATTTCAACCATAAGGACTTGATATGAGGAGAACAGAGTCATAAGCCAAGAAACCTGTGCTGAGGAAGTAATCTTGACAAAAATCCAAACATTGTTCTCTTGATAACTGTGAACTTCAATAAATAAAGAAGAAAGAAGTGAAAAATCCTCATATTAAAGGCACCAATACTCCAAAAGAGAAATAAATAAATAAAACTAGAAAAATATGATACCAAAAAACACTCCAAGCACTCCACTCTTCCATTGCAAGATAAACACCAACATGAGCCAGCACAAGGACAAATGATAAAAATTGGTTACATGTCTTAAAGAGGCACTTCCAAGACTAGTACTGATACTAGCTTTACTAGAGTTTTACCAAGCTAGGGTGTCCCTCTTCCATAAAGCTAAAAATACTAATGATTTAGATGCAGAGAGTAAAGGGAAGCCAGAATATCAAATAACTTCAGAATATCACAAAGGATTTGAAAAATTACATGTATGTGTGTCCAACTGATTAGTTCAGACTTCAGATAACAAATTCAAAACTTGTATTTACAAACCATACACGCATCTTTGCACATGTATATACACATTCACAGACCCACATACAAGTATAAACTTGACTTTGCTCATGTTTTTACACAAAATAAGAATCTTCCTCTCCATAAATAGAACACTTATACATAAGCAAATGGAACTTTAAGTTTAGCTAGGAAATCAAACATACCAAAACTACAATCAAGTTTTTCACCCTTTAATTGATGGAAAATCTATAGAGACACCTAAAAAAACATTCATTAATAGACGGTGATATGATAATGATAGCAAGTAGAGGTCTATTGAAAACATAGATATAAGTTTTTGCACATTATTTATAGCTAAAAAATCATAAGAACATCGATCACAAAAACAAATATATATTCCCATTCAAACCCACCTCTAAACCCTTGATTATTCCATCTCAACTAAATCTAAAATTACCCATTAGTAAAAACTCAAAATAAACTACCATAAGATGAGAGAAAAAAAAAAAAAAAAAAACTAAACATTTAATCAGCAAGAAATTATTCACCATAACATCACCAATCAATAGATTAATCCAATTACCTCCCACCCCATATACCCACACATATAATGTATGTAAATATCAGCATGTGACTGCGTGCGAAATCCACAAGGTAGGGATGGCAAAAAAGTTCGCCGGCTCGGGCTCGACTCGAAAAAAGCTCGAGCCTAGCCCAGCTCGGGCTCTGTTACAACGAGCCAAGGCTCGGGCCGAGCCTCATTTTTTTGGCCAGGCTTTGCTCGGCTTGGCTCGGGCCCAAAAAAGCTCGGCACAAAAAAGCTCGAGTTGAGCCCGAGTGTTTCTCATTAATTTATAATACGTATAAACCATACAAATTTTAAATTTTTTAAGTAAAAAATGTAGATTTGACATTAAAAAAAATAAAAAAACCGAGCCGGCCCGAGCTTGGCCCGCTAAGGCTCGGACCAAAAGCTCGGGTCGAGCCTTATTTTTTTTGACCGGGCTCGGCTCGACTCGAGCAAAAAAAACTCGGAACAAAAAAGCTCGAGCCAAGCCCGAGCTTTTTTTCTGGCTCGAGCTCGGCTCGTTGACATCCCTACCACAAGGTATTGTTTGAGGGGTTTTAAAATGGTTTCCTTTCGTACCAGTGAGTGAAACGGCGAGATCCGTTATTTCATGATTGGTGAAATTTCAAAGCGCTGATCCGAGAGAGAGAAGCATTTGTTTTTTTGGGATCATGTTAGGTGTACATTGGTTCATGCAGTAGCCGACCACATGGCCATTATGTCAAAGTTTATGAATCATGCTATGTACATTATCCATGTTTTTTTGGCGCTTAGGATGCTAGAGACCCCTTGGTGCACACGACCCTGTATACAGGCGGCAAACTGATGTCCTATGATAGGTAGGGGGTTGACAATGAAGCCTTGTCAGTCCCCCACCTATCGCAGGGCACCAGCTCGGCGCCCCTATACAAGGGGCATTGTCCATTTGAAGGCCCTTGGCGGCAGGGCCCCGTGCATCAAGGGGCCTCCAAATGGACACGTTGGTCAGATTAACACATTTGAGTGACGAGGCTTCCTGATGACATTAATGATAAGGGAAAAATTCATTTATAAGACTCTTAGCCTTTATTTGACTCACATTATTTTTTTCATTCTAATTTTCAACTACACATTTTTCATCACATCAATAATTTTTTCTTCTTTTTCAATCATATATTCTTCATTACATCACTTCAAAAAAATGCATTCTCTTATTTTAATATGCATCAAACACACTCTTAATATATATTATTTCAAAAATAAGAAAATAATTTCAAATTTCTAAAATCAGATATTTCACAAACACACACACACACACACACACCACCTCCACCTTCACCACGTCTATCGCTCCGGCAATCGTCCCGATGACTACTCCGATTCCGGTAACTATTTTGGCGACCGTTCAGACGACTATTCTGGTGGCCATTCCACCATCAATTTATTCCGGCGAATGCTCCGATTCCGACAATTGTTCCAATTCTGACGACAACTCCGCCATTTTTTTTCGTACAATTGACATGATTTTGTTTTCTTGATTGTTGTTTGTGACTAATAATATAAAATGTGACATGTAAATTTGAACCATGACTCTACAAACACATGTAACCTGATACTATTGATTTGTGACATATAAAAAATGATTGTGACTTGTGAACTCAAACATGTGACAATGATATGTGACCTTAACAATGAATTAATTAATCACAACTTATTAAATATAATAGGTCACGTATTATTTTTCGGTCACACTTTACAAATTTTTTATTGGTCACACATTATTTCTTAGTCACAAAATATCGAGTTTTAAGGTCACAGTTTAACAATATGTCACATCAATAGCTTTTCTTAATTTTTCAACCACATTAAAATTTTGTATAGGTCACAAATTATTTCTCGACCATGAATTAAAAGCCACAGATTTATACAATGTGGTCACACATTCACAATTTAGTCAGTCACATATTATTTTTTAGTCACAACTTGTCGAATTTTAAAGTCACGTATTATTTCTTGGTCATGTGTTGTTTATAGGTCACAGATTAAGTCATTTGTGATCGAAAACCAACACTTGTGACCACTACTCCACGACTGTCATCAGTCGCATCAACGTAACAACTGTCGCCGTCAAAACCACCACCACCTTCTCCCGACAACCCCGTCATCTCAAACATCGCAACTAGAACCACCTTACCACCAACAAACCAGATACAAAATCGCCAACACCCCTCACAAAAATCACCACCGTATTACCATCTCGCCACCCAGACCACCATCACCACCACACGGACCGCCACCATAGATCCATCACCACTACCCAAAACATACTACAAATCCACCACCTCCACAACCACACATCACCAGATCTAAACCACAACCCAAGACTGCACAACAACCACCATCAAACACCTATAACACCATCGAAAGAAAACGCAAGCTTCGCCACCACAAATGCCCCAAATTACCACCACAAACAAACGCTGACCACCACAACGTTATTTGCACAGCACCATAGCCACTGCTACCTAGATCCACCGACCAACAAAATCACTCACATTGCCGACTATGAGGGCATCGCACTATAGCAACTATATCGCTGCTTGACTCTCACATCTCCGACAGATGGCACTACTCAACGATGATGGCAATTTGAGGGAGACGGTAGAGTGGAGAACAGCGAGAGAGGATATATATATATATATATATATACCTGATTTTTGGAAGATTAAACTTCACACCTGATAATGTTTAGACTATTAGTCTCTGCCATTATTTTAAAATTCTTTAGTTTACATGCTTATTATTAATTATGTATTCAAACAATGAAATATTTTGTACATAAATTCAATTGTTTTCTACTTTTAATCATATATCTTCAAAAATTCACTATTTAAAACTTTATTTTTGTCAAATAATGACCATTAAACGAGGGCTTAAGTCTTTGTTTGGTGACTGTCCAATGGAGAATGACTTGTGGTCTCATTCTAGGGATATTAGTCATTTCGTTGAACTTGGAAAGCAAGGATGGCAAGAAAACTAACGCAAACTTTGACAACAATCAAGCTACTTGTACAACTAATTTGAAAATAATGTGTGAGTCGACAGGGATCCTGTTCATTGATTTGAAAAATATGATCTTTACATCTCACATATTGTCAAATTAGTTGTACAAATTTATTGCAAATGGAGATCTCACACAATTGAGTTTGTTGGTTTGCTTTTATAAACTCCTTGGCCAAGGCGTCAATCCAATTTCCTGCCTCTCCGATTTTAATTTTTTATTTTATCCCATTTTATTCTGCACATATTTTTCTAGTTCGAGTTAGATGGAATAATAACTTAATTACTGAATAATCTCCATGAATCTAAAATTATCTGGACTCGAAAAAGTAATCAGGTCAAGAGTGGAAAATGAAATAAATCAATAAATACAAAGTGTCTTAATTATTCTACAATACTAATCATATATGTAATTAACCCATAATGTCTCCACCTTTCATTGTTATTATGAAAAACGTTTATATCTTTCATTTTTTGACATTTTCACACTTATTTCTATATTTAATTGCGCAAAATGTCATTTTTACATATTTTCTCAATTAAAAATTATGAAATGGTGAATATACTCATCTCTTTAAATAAAAAAAAAAAAAATCAATTGCAACCACATTTTCAAATTTTTTTTTTAAAAAAAAATGCAAATAAGTCACAAATAAATTATTAAAATGATAATTAATACATAATATCACCATCTTGGCATCTTCCACCGTTACATATTTTTTATTTTTTTGGCATTTTCACCCATAATTACACATTTGATTGTGCAAACCATCATTTCTACCCAATTTCATCATATTTCTCAATAAAAGCTGTGAAATATATATATATTAAATTTTTAATTATTTTCTAATTTTTTTGGAATTCGTTTGCATTTTTTTATTTTCAAATAAATTTAATTAGAACTCTTTTGCATTTAAAAAAATAAAATTATTGGGAGCTTGTTTGCACTTTTTTTAAAAAAAAAAAAATTGGGACTATGATTACAATTAATTATTTAGCTTTTTATTTAAATAAGAGGGTATATTCATCATTTCACATCTTTTTATTATGAAAATGAATATAAATGATGATTTGCGCAATCAAATGTGTAATTAATGGTAAAAATGCAAAAAGAAGAAAAAAATGAAAGGTATGAACGTGTCTTGCAATAACGGTGAAAGATATAGACATTATGTACCAATTATCATTTTAATAATTTATTTGTGATTTATTTGCGCTTTTTAAAAAAAAAAAAAAAATTGGAATTGGATATATTCGTCATTTCTTAATTTTTAATTGAGAAAATAGATGAAAATGACATATTACGCAATGAAAGAATAAAATGTGAAAATAACAATAAAAGGTAGAGGTGGCAATTGAGCCGAGCGGCTCGTCGGCTCGCCCGCTCGGCTCGTACTGTTCACGCCCACGAGCCGCTCGGGCTCGTAAAAAAACGAGCCCGAGCAAGAGCCGAGCTCGTCCAAACGGGTGACGAGCCGGCTCGTCACTGTTATTTTTAAAAAAAAAAAAAAATTTAAAATTGGACGAGCCACGAGCCGAGCGGCTCGTGGCTCGTCCAAGAAACAAAAAAAAAAAAAAATTAAAAACGAGCCGAGCCGAGCGCTCGGCTCGTTTGGGCGAGCTCGGGCACGAGCCGAGCTCGCCCAAAATCCCACGAGCCGAGCCGAAGCTCGGCTCGTGGGTAACGAGCCACGAGCTCGGCTCGTGCTCTGGGCACGGGCCGAGCCGGCTCGGCTCGGCCCATTGCCACCACTAATAAAAGGTATGAACGTTTTCCACAATTACATTAAAAAGTGGGACATTATGTACTAATTACCCTAATCATATATACCGCGGGCGCTTTTGGTACACAGATTAAGAAAGAAGTCAAGGAGGATTAAATTAATCCTTATTCAATCAAATACGAGTGCCACACGTGTCATCACAATCCTAAATAAAAAACATTTGCTTTTTTTTTTTTTAATACATGGAAAATGAAATGCTACCAATATATTAATTGGGAAATTCCCTGGGTGGATATTTTCAACTTTGGGCGTTAAAACCAGGTGAAATTTGAAAAATGCAACCAACATAGCAACTTCAAACCTAAACATTATTACATATACATGCAGCAAAACACTACATTCTTGTACATGATGGTTAAAACGGATTCCGAGCACCAACATTCTTCATCAATCTCGATTTCCAAATCCCCATACTAAAGAAAACCTATTCGGGGCATGTATATACACAAAAGTTACTGGGGACGATGTAGCTTCATACCTCTCTACCTCTGCTTTTTCATAACTTGAAAGACCCTACCTGGCTTGGTTCTTACTTCTTAGTATCTTCCGGAACGTTGAACAGGAACTGAGGCAAAGATGCTATCCTAGGGAGATTAAGCAGCAATTCTCCAACTGAGTCCTCCCTAGTCATTGATACTGGCTTCTTGTAACCAGAGGTATTATCATCAGACTCATCCATGGGGATAAGTTCATTATCTGTAGTTGATGCGCTAAAATTGTAATCTATTCTCTTTTCTGGCAAAGATGCATCAGGAGAGTTTTCACTTTTAATTTGCAAGTTTGGACCAGCTGTAGTATCTTTCGGCAGAAGGCAGCAAAGAGAATTGACCCTTGACACGAGAGACTTCTCATCTGCGTCGGGCATGTGTTGGATGTCGCTGAACAAGCATTGTTTAATATTGTCCAGAATTTGAAGGCTTTGCCATTCCTTGCTCGAGAGTAATGGATAGTTAGTGGAATTCTGCTCAGATATCCGATGCTCAAGATAGCTCACCATATCACTCATTGACATAGAGAAGTGGAGACAAGGCGCCCTGATCTGATCCCAGTTGCTGAGCACCTTTAGTTGCTCCATCCCCCCAGTTTTGAAATCTTCGATGGTCAGTATTTCCCTAGCTGCATATAATAGTAAAAGGACTTTCACGTTATCAGAATAAAAGAAGACAGTAATCTATCTACAAACATTACAGAATTGATGATAATTCTTGAGGTGGCGATATTGTGCAACACAGAAATGTTACAACCCCAAAGAAAATTAGAGAACAAGTATCAGCACAAAATGAAGATGAATATGTCCATTTTTCAGTATTTCGTAGCAGAAGAGAAAAATATTACATTATTCCCTCTCCATAAACTGTAGGGACAAATAAAAACGGGACATTGGAAAAATCTTCTGCATGGAAGATAGTAGAGGAGAAAGGGAGTATTTTCCTCATCCTCACATATATATATATATATATATATTTTTTTTTATTTTTTTTTTTTAAATCTCAGTGTGGAGAACTTACAGACATGAAAGTGATGACATAATTATCAACACAAGCAAGAATTTTGAAAGATGCAATTTGACATACTCCTATAAGAAGATGCACTTGTAAAATTAGTAAATTCCTTGCATACCCTGCCCTAAATTGGAAGTGTGGACTAAATTAGACTGAATTGAAATTCTATGTTCCCCAGCTGGTTTTGGGAATTTGTAAAATGAAAATCCCAGAGCAAAATATCTAGCAACTCTCCTTGTTACAGATGACCATGTGCCAGCTAAATGGATTAATGCAAAAGATAGGTAGAGGTCCAGGCATCAAAGTCCAGACCTATATCACCATGTAACTACCCATCCAATATCTTTTGATTTTTGAAAGACTCATAGATTTTGGAAGAGACAACTCAAAAGCTATCTGTTGAAGTTGGAAAGCCCGAGTCTATATAAACAGCACACCAAAAGTCCATATTTTTGATGCGGAATTCAAGTCATTGAAATGGGAACATGACAATCCACCACATTGCGATCTTGACGCCCACGTTACTTTGCACTAGCCCATAATTAGTCTCGGGCGAACACTGCCATGCCACGTCACCATCCGCACTACTCGAATGCAACTGGGAGACACCTACTCTGGTACCATTGATATAGATTTATGGGAGACATTGTGCTACTCTGAAGTTGGAAAGCCCGTGTCTATATAAACTACACACTGAAAGTCCATACTTTTGATATGAGATTTAAGTCTCGTACCTTACAATGGAAATCATGACAAAGACATTGTGTCCTACACTTCTGGAGTTGTAACTAGATTCAGTTTACAAGCTTATCAGATTCTTATGCTTTCTCGACGTAACTTTGCTTGGGGACATGTCTTCTATATTCTTGCCCTTGTCTTTTCCCATACTCACCTCACACACACACACCGTATAGGAAAAAGAGCCTTCATGTATATGTCTCTTTTACTTCCTAGCTTGGCAGTTTAGAGTGACATCAGTCCTTTTAATCCTACGGATCGAAGAATTTTGATTGGTACACAGGATCAGTACTCCTACTTAGTTGCAGGTAAGGTAGGGTAATCACAAGCTGAGCACTGCATCACCAACTTCCCTCTCCAAAACAAGAGAGGGAGGAAAGGGGGAGTATGAATATCCCATATAGAAGTCATGTCCATGCCTGGCCCTTCCCCCTACCATAATATAAAGGGGAATCAGACCACATTGAACGGGACCAACAGGGCCAAAACTCTTCTTTGTGTTGAACAGCCTGATCCAATCAACTTAAAAACACAATTTACAGCCAATACTACCAGTCTTGTATCAGTCACATCCTGATTCTAGCCACTACTTGCCAAAACCGGCTACCCCCACAATGACCCATATTACTTGGTAGTCAAACCCCCAAGGAAATTCTGATTTCTTAAACATGTTACAAAATGTAACATACTAACAATTTAAAACACTATCAGATCATAATTAAATTGGAATTTCCACAAAGACTAATAATACAAGAGGCTGTAGAAATATGGAACATTTTCTAATATTAATACCCCAGAAATCCAAATATTTTTTTCTTGGTGTTTGACAGTAAACAACATAAGGAGTAACCTATCATGTAAAGATTGATACCCCCAGATAGTTCCCATAGAATTGTAGAATTCAAAAAAATGCAAATCCTGAAGATATAATCTCGTCGAACAAGACCAAACATTATTCTCTAATAAGAATCAATCCAGGTGTTCATTATCCGTTAAACTTAGAAGCAACGGTAGGTTTGAAATTCCTCTGTGTACATCAATGATAATTCAAAAAAACCTAATAATTGACTCCTAGTACCAAAATTTATAGTACGAATAAATAAAGTGGAGAACAACGACGATCAACTTGTTAGCCAGAAGCCATAAAATCACTCTCCTCTAGTGACATCAGGTTTGTCCTTCATTTATTTTTCTTTATTTCATCAAAGGCAAGATATTTCAAACCAGATTTCGATACATGCAATAATAATTATAATTGAATAAAAAACAAATTATCACGTGGGAAATCTATACACAGGATTAAGGAGTCCGTTTTTTCATGCGGAAAGGAAGAGGTAAAAGATACCAGGCCATCTTAAAACAACTAATTAGAATAGAGAGCGTGCCAGAATAGATATACTTCAAGTATTAACATAGTTTAGCCCTTGTTTGAGCCCCATTTTGAGAGATGCATTTTTGAATAGTAATTTTTGGAGAATGTGGGGTTATAAATGAAGATTTTTTTTTTTTCATATACGTGTAATATTATTTTATTGGTGAATGTGTGGTTGAAAATAAGTTTTCAAAAAATGAGTTTTTGATCAAATGGGGCTCAAACAAGGGCTAAAATAAGCATACTTCTATGTGACAAAAAAAACCAAATTTAGTATACATTTCATCATCAACAATTACAGTTCTACCTGAGCTTGGTGATGGAGTTTCACCAGGGTAAGATTCTGAATGTCTACCAAGAGCATTTGGTTCATATTTTGAAGAATATGATTGAGCTCCAGAGGGCGAAGCTGGGTCCCGTAAGTTTGAAAAGGAAGAACTCTCCCCACTATTCATATCAAACCCACTGTTGTTTTCATTTGGATTATCAAACACAGAAATTCTGGGCTCAAAATATGGAGAATCCAATGTTATCTCTCCTTGCTGACTGAGAAAGTTGAGACGGGGATCACATTGAATAAGTTTTTCAAAATGCTTTCCTAGCAAGCCTTGTGGGCTCTCCAGATAATGTCGCCTGAAGAAGAAGAAGAAAAAATCACCCACATGTATATATGTAAAAGCTTCATGCATAAAGACAACTAAGTCACCCTACGTAAACTGAAAGAAAACCAAAAAACATACAACATACAGATGGCAATCCTCATGAGACAGCACAAAAACTATAGGAAATCCAGACACACTGTATCTGCCACACTACAAGATACAAAGGTAACTACATGGTAGAATTTCTCAACGAGTAATCTTTTGCTTTCAATTTTGTATCCTGCCATGTTGGGCAATCTACCAATGAAACTTAAGCTTGAGAATAATAGCGAGGCATTGGTGCACCATACTACTAATAGTGTAGCAGTGTGTGTTCGTGTGTTAGTTTTTCAATGTCTGATATCACCATCTGACATTTGACATTACACTATCGGCTAGTTGGCACTTGGCCGCACACACTGCAAACCACAAATAAACTAGCAGCATAAGTGACGATGGTATTTGTTCTCCTATAATTACACCTTTTGTATGAAATTACACCATCATTTAGCAAATCATAAAGCAATATTCCTCAAGCCAGCACGACGTTATATCTTTCACACATTTCCAGATCCCCAAAAACCAAAAGGAATTATACAAAGGTGAAAAACTTCAAATAGAAGCATTATTTTCGTAGTATAAACAATTAATTCTTCCGTCTGATCTTGCATACTGAGATAATTACAAATATAAGAAGTGATCTAAGGTTTAAAATACACAAGCGCACACTGATAATAGATGTAAAATTCTTTCACAGTTAGATGTTAACTTATTCATGACTGCTGGTTCACAAAAAGGAATTAAAAGAAAAAAGAAAGAAATACGAAATTGTTGGCTCAAAAACATAAATTAAGCACGGTTAATTTGCTCCCAACCCAGGCAGTAGAGATGACTCACCTATGTATGCTAGCCTGTCCACCAGTAAAATCTGTTGTTGCCTGCCAAAGAGTGTGCTTTCTAGGTTGCGGATTAGTCTCTCTGAAGAAAAGAGGTTGCCTGGCCAACTGCACATCAAAGTCCCATATTTATTGTCAATTAACTATCAACGGCAGATACGCTGCAACATAATAAGAGTGAAGTGAAGTGAGTGTTTATTACCACAACGTCTATAGTACCAGGACCATCATCAGGATAATTTGCCTTGAGACCCATTATATCAGACCATTGAATTTCAATCTTATTCTTCAGTCCCCCATCAAGAACTTCCCACACCAGCTTATGCTTAGCAAAGTAACATTTTGCGACCAACTCCCCTTCATATCTCGATTTGTACTGCAGATCCAATAAATATTCCGGTAAACATCAGCCAAAAAACTTTAATGTTTAATGACTAAAATCCATTATACGCCTGTTTTATAAGAAAAACGTGAAATTCGAATCTACCTCCCAAGTCCCAATTCTAAGAATAGAGGCAGGAAAGTTGGAGGCCTTCAGCTTATCAGTAGTGCCAGAAGCACCCCCTCTCTGTTCTTTTTTACCATGACCATGACTTCCAACTTTGGATGCTCTTGCTTGAGAAAGCTTTGCTTGGATTAACTCCAAAAGTGATGGGCTTTTTCTCAGTTGCAAACCCAATGGACTTGGCTCATCAAGTGGGTTATATTGCGAAACTGACTCTGGAAAACCTCCCATGCCCAGATTCTGCTGCTACAGTGAAACGCAAACATTACTAATATTGCATTAACCCATAATACAACTGTAAACTCAAAATAGTGGTTGATACAGAAAAAATATGTTGCACGCATATAAATCAAAATTAAATTCAGACTCTGCTGCTACAGTGAAACATAAACATTACTAATATTACATTATCCCATAATACAACTGTAAACTCAAAATAGTGGTTGATACAGAAAAAATATGTTGCACGCATATAAATCAAAATTAAATTCAGCCCTCGTTCGTCTTCCTTTAAAACAACTCTCTTTAATTCTCCAACTCATCTTCAATCACACAATCTCCCAAAAAAAAAAAATACTATTCAAAACCTCATTTTTTCTAAATAATGACCATCAAACAGGGGCTCAATATAATCATACATAGAAATTAATTATTGTTAAAGTAGTGGCTACTGGTGACAACGTAGTAACCCGTCAAGTGACCAAAATAAATTAAAGATTATAGTTCAGGACAGAGTTGATTTTAGTTGCTTGTAAAATGAACAGCATTTAGTTCAGAAGAGTCGACCAAATAATTAAATTAATCAACAGCAGTACTTGTCAAAACAAAGATGAGTGAGTACATTAATAGCACTAACACGCATATCAAGATCAAGTCAAGGTGAATCAAATATCTAAACCAAAAAGGGGAGAAAATTCAGCCATTGAATAACAGCAAGAACAATGATCTCAAGCTTCCACTCATTCTTGCAATAAAATAGTCATATCCAAACTCCTAAAATGCTTGATTTTTCACACACCTACCGTGTTTATTAATTTGAAATAGTCATTCAAGCGAAAATAAATGACACACACACACACTGCAAGATTGGGAGAAAAAATACTTTGTGGCGCTTGGAGAGTGGTCCATGCTCTTCTTCTAAAGTATCCTCCATTTCCATCTTCACCATCGGCGTCTTTTCGCTCTGCGAGTCCGGGTTGCCGTTTTTCATCAACTGCACCATTGAAACAGAATAAAACTCTACCTGTTTTTGAGATCAAATAGTATGAAACCCTAACCCTTATAGACAGAAACTGAATTCGGCGGTGAGTCGACAAAGATTTTAATAGTTGTTTCGGACGATTTTTATTGTGAGTTCGCTATTGCTAAAGGAAAGAAGAAATGAGGAAGAAATATAATTCATTTTCTAATTTATTTGGCGGCGGCTCACACGTGTCGCCTTTACGCTCTTTTGGATTGTGAGTTGTCCATCGTGATGCTTCCTGGCACGTGCACAGCGCCTACTCACACCGTGGCTGGCAAATTTTGGAATGACGTAGCATTTAAATTCATAGAAGGAAAATAAATTGGATAAATTCCACCACGGTAAATAGCACAAAACTTCCATATCTTTCAATATCATGTATAAAACGTTCATACTTTTCATTTTTTGACATTTTCATCCTTATCTTCCATATTTTATTGGACAAAACGTCATTTTTATCTATTTTTTCAATAAAAGACGACACAAAAACCTTTCAATATCATGTATAAAACGTTCATACCTTTCATTTTTTGACATTTTCATCCTTATCTTCCACATTTTATTGGGCAAAACGTCATTTTTATCCATTTTTTCAATAAAAGACTATTTTACCCACATATTCAAATAATAATAAAAAAAAGATGAATAACCAATTGTAACTATAGTCCTTAAGTTTTTAAAAAATTACAAACAAATCATAAATTCTCCCCACCACCACTTTCACAACCTATCAAATTGTCACCTATAGATCCACATAGCACCATCTTTTTGTCATCACGCCCACCGGACTCCACCACCACCAACCTTGCTTCACTCCCCTACCGTCCTCCCCCACACAAATTTGAAGATTGGAGCACATGGGACCCACCAATTTTGGTCAGACAGCTCTCTTCATGCATCGCATCTATGGAGAGTTTTAGACCAGAAATTGAAATGGTTAGGAGATAATTGGTTCAATTAGATTCATACACATCGTCCTTTGGATTTGTTGATGATTCGATTGATGTTAATTTAGGGATTTAATGTTGTAGGATGTATGAATTAAAGGAGAAGAGTTTGACAAAATGGTCGTCGCCACTATCGAATGTTTAGATCACAGTAGAATGATTTGAGGTAGATTTGATTGATGTGGGCCCATGTATAGGTTCATCGAGGTAAGGGGGTAATCGTCGGTAGTGGGTAGCGCCGAGATTGGGGTTGCCGTGAATGGTTGTATACAACAATTTGGTATTTTAGGTTGCAAATGTTGCTGTTTTCGACAGATTTTATAACCAATATTATGGGAGAGGATGTTGGGGAGGGGAGGGGGGTGAAGCGAGGCTAGTGGTGATGGAGTCCGGCATGCATGGTGGACAGAAGGTGGTGTTATGTGGATCTATAAGTAAAGGCTTGGTGGGGTTGTGAAAGTGGTGCCCATAGAGAATTTAGGATTAATCTGTAATATTTTGAAAATTTAGAACTATGATTGCAATTAGTTGTTTTTTTTTTCTTTTCTTTTTTGTTTCATGGTAAAATCGTCATTTTATTGGAAAAATGGTTGAAATGGACATTTTGCGCAATGAATGGTGGAAGGTAGGGGTGAAAATGCTAAAAAAATAAAATGTATAGACGTTTTGTACAATGACATGGAAAAGTATGAACGTTTTGTGTTATTTACCCATTGCACGATTACTCTTTAACTTTTTATTTTATTAACAAGAACTTCTCAAATAATCATTTCTCAAACTATAGAAAATGCTCAAATCTTTATCAACTCGTCACATAGAAATCACGAGTTCAACTTTATAAAGTTTATCTCTTAATTTAGATTGGTGTACAAATTTGAGCTAGACGTTGTCCGCAATTATTAAGAAATTGTTTTTTAATTATGATGAAAATTTGATAACTAACTTTTTCTTTTCTGACGATTTGGAACCGATTTGGCTCTAAAACGATAGATTTGTTAATTTTATTAATAAAAAGTGCGCCAATACTCGTCAATTATTTGAGTGACAACTTAAAAACACAAGTTGATTTTTTATTTTTTATTGTAATTGCACAGTTAATTTTGAACTAGAAAACTTGTCATATTTCTTTTAATGTGATTTCATAAACTAAGCCCTTGTTTAATAGGGATTAAAATCAAATTTTTAGTAGATTTTTGATAAAATTTGTAGTTGAAAGGTTGTGGATCTCATAAAATGTATTGTTAAAATTAATTGTCGAATTTAATTTAGAATAAAATCTGAATTTAATTTTCACCAAAGAGGGGCCTAGTATGTTTTTGGTAAAGATTTATTGAAAATAAATTTTGTAAAATGTGATTTTTGAAGAATATGTAGTTAAAAGGTAAAAGAAAAAAGTTATAAATTCACGTACAAAATTAATAAATTATTGTGATAGAATGCAGAGTTAAAAATTAGTTTAAAAAACCGAGTGTTAAAAAATTGGGTCAAACATAAACTTAACTTTATTAGATTAATATAAAGCCTTGGTAATCAATTTATAAATAGTTTATAAATTCAATCGAAGTAAAATATCCATTCACATATTCAAGTTTGTCTGTGTATCAGATATATAAAATAAACACCAGGGTTTGGGCCATTATAGTCTAGCAAATTTCACCGCGGGAAAAATTCATATATAAGGTGTATTCTTTACCTCAATTCAAAAGTAAGGTAAATAGTTTGAAAATTCAAAAATTAGGTATGGATTTAATTAATTAAAAATATTTATTAAATAAAGATAATAAAGTCACATTTTGTGATTAATGGTCACATATTCATAATTATAAGTTACAGATTTATTTACTGGTCACATTTAGTCAAATTTTTTGATCACGGATTATTTCGAGGTCACAGATCAAAAAATTTGTACGTCACAAATTATTTCGAGGTCACAGATTTTTAAATTAGTTGGTCACCGATTATTTTGGAGTCACATTTGTTGGTCACATATTATTTTTCAGTTACATATTGTCAAACTTTTAGGTCATAGTTAAATACTTGGTTACATACCACGAGCCCTACCACTTTTGACCACCCTCACCCCGCCGTCGCCGCCCCACCACAAAACCACCACCAACACAATCTTCACCGTTGTCAACCACCACCACCCCACCAGTACTGCCAATAGCGCCATCGCTCCAACACACAGATCTGCACGACAAAACATCACCATAACCATTAAACCACAACCAACAACAGTCAACATCCCACGATAGTAACAAAAACCATGGTGTTTCTTGTAGATTTGCTTCAAGCAGCGGTAGCCTGTGCTGACAGATCTCATGCGCGACTTGGCCACCATCACCACCACGAGGCAGTGTTTGTCGGAGTAGAACGAGGAACAGCAGAAGTGACCTATGATGGTGGTGGTGGTGTCAGGCAGCTTCGCACGGCTCCATTCCGGCAGCTTAGAGTCCAGCGGGTCCTTTCGGACAGAGAGAAATGAGAATAGAGATAGAGATGTGAGCAAGGTAGAGAGTTAAGGGCGGTGATGGGGTTGGGCGATCAATAACGATGGTGGGGTCTTTCGGTGGTGGCGTCTCCACTACGGTTGAGAGATAAGGAGAAGACGGGTGAGAGAAGGGAGAGAGAAAATATGGGAAAATGATTAGGGTTTGGGACCAATTGGGTAACTTTGATTAATTGTAATATTAATATTAAAATATATAATTATTACCTGATTTATGATTAATTAAAGTTTGCACTTGATTTATGAACTGTAATCTTCAAATGCCGGCAATTCTGTAATTTTCCCTTTCACCATCTGAAGTCCATAATCACTTGGGCTTGGGCTAGTACCAAACTTTTGGTAATGCATGCCTCATGCATAAAAATGAGAGGAAATGGTGGTCAATGGCCGGTTGATTCAACCCAATTTTTACAATGGTTTTTTATCAGATTAAACTAACAAAAATCTCTTAAATACCCTTCATTTCAAATGAAAAAAAGGGAGAAAAATTATGATTTATGCTTTTAGTGCACGGTTTGAGATAGAATATTGTTAGAATTGATATGGCGAACTCCGTCGTGTGTGCTCATGGCCATATGGGTCATGTTAAGGGTGTTTTTGTCTTTTACATTTTGAGAAGGCCATTATGGTGAATAAAAAATAAGTTAGGCTTATGTGGTGAATCGTAACTTTAACGTAGCCATTTAGAAAATACAGCCTAAAAAACATACTATATTACCCGCCTGCTGCTTTCTTTAAATTCATGTTATAACATTTCCCAAAACGTAGGAGCTTTGTAACAAATTTCAACAGAGACAACAATCTTTTTAGTGTTGGAAGAACCAACCTACCAAATACACTTACATAATACATTTGCTTATGTTTAGTAAAGAGAAAGAAACAATGTCGGTTGTGGGTTTGGATAGGGATGATTAGCCATGTTTGTCTCCCATTTTTTTCTAAATTCCTTTTTTACATACTCATTTTCAACCACACATTCACACAATTAAATATTTTACACGTAAGCTCAAACTATTTTTCTACTTTTTAACCACATATTCTCAAAAATTTCACTATCCAAAACAATGTTTTTCAAAAAAAAAAAATGACTTTCTCCAAATTACTGGAGAACCTGTGAAACAAACTTCCATACAGTTTGGAATCAAAAGAGGAATTGTAATCTTGTGTTCAGAGGTTGAACTTCAAAACAAGACTGGAGATTGTGATTACACGGCACAACAAAGTTTTGAGTCAATAGAAGCCAAGCAAATGCAAAAGGCATGATAACCAGTCAATGGATATCTGTAGCAAATAAACTTCTTCTAGTATTAAGCAAACTTTAAACTTTAAAAACCAACGAGTACCATCATGTTTGATCAAGGTTTACCTATAATCCATCACATACTTGGACTTTCCCACCCTTCCAAGTTGAAGAATTGTACGTCTTCCATTCCTCTGGGGAAACCAAACGAAAATAAAAAGATTAATGTCCCAAACATTGTGTTAGCAAACTTACTTAAACTTGAACCCAAAACCAATGCTCGAATAGTCTATGCGTGTGAAAATTTGTAACGAATGAATGAAAAATAGAGGAAGAAGAAGAAGTACGGATTTTTTTGTATCTGCCTTTCATTGAATTGAGTTAATTGAGTACAACCAAGAACCAAAATATATACACGAAATGAAAATAACAAACTTCTGACTAGAACCCAGCTGCACATGCATTTGCCTTCCACTACACACCTCATCAAGGGGAAAAAAAAACAAAAAAGAACACCTCAGTACGACACCTCAACTGAAGCTTTAACAAAAAAACTAACTATTAATAACTACAAACTAATTTCCACTATTTTGTACAAAAGGGAACGAGTAGCCATTTTCCAATTTTTTCTTTGATCTTGCTCCAACTGCATCATGAATCATCTCTTTACCATTATAGCTAGATATTTCATGCTGTAATACCCCTACCGCCCTCTCCCCCCCCCCCCCCCTCCCCCCCCCAAACAAGATAGAGAATAGAGATTAACTATTTCCATCTTGAAGAGGTGAATGTTAAAAATGCGAGATGACAATACCTTTGCAAATATTTTGTAAATGTATTAGCCAACTGGAATTTAGTACTAATAAAGGCTGTGCAAATACTCCATTCTTTTATCTTGTTACGAATTAAGTAACAATTGAGTTCTATGTGTTTCGTATGTTTATGAAATACTGGATTAGTCGCAATATGTAAAGCTGCTTGGTTATCACAATGAAGAACAGCAAGTTGCGGATGGAGAACCTGAAGATCACACAAAATATACCTCAGCCAAGTGAATTTAGAACATGTTGCTACCATTGTTCGATACTTGACCTCGGCTGAAGATTTGGAAACAACTGTTTGCTTCTTTGATTTCCATGATATAAGAGAATCTCCCAAAAATATAGCAGCAACATGTTAAGGGTTTTCTAGTGTCAGGGCATGAGGCCCAATCAAAATCACAACATGTTGTCAACTATAATGCAGATAAAGCAGGAAAGAATAGACCTTGTCCAGGAGCTACTTTAATGTACTTCAAAACTTTTTGTGCTGCTACCAAATGTAGATCAGTGAGATTATCCATGAATTGGATCAAGTTATAAACACTATAACAAATATCTGGCCTTGTGATTGTAAGATAAAGGAGTCTCCAGATTAACCTCCTATAAATGCTTGGATCTGATGAGTGTAATTAACTCATTAAATAAATACATTTAAATCGTAGTATTTGGCATGTTCTTGAGCACTTACGAGCGTTTTAATATGTGTTTTGATGTTATGATATAGATTGATGAAATTGAAGGAAATAAGCAAAAGTTGGAAAAAAATGAGACATGGGCAAAATTGTAAGAGATCCAAAGTTCAAGGAATAAAGTGCAAATACTCAAAAGTTGTGGCGGACCTCAAATAAAGATTCAAGAATTCTAGGAGTCAATTGGATGAAGAGAGAACTCAAAGGGATCAAATATAATCAAAGTATGATCATACATTAATTTCTAACTGAGAAAGTTATGCTCCAAATTCATAGTCTCATATTGAGACTCATTTTTGACATAGCAAATGTTTAAATTGGAATATGATATCTGAAGCAACGTTGTATCTCTTTGAGTTATCTTTCCAGAGTATCTTGAATCGCTTCAATCGGACATCATGAGCAAACGGTATGATAAAAATAGTGAAAAACGAGAAGGGCAGTTTTTCAATTGACGATGGGCGCCAAGGCGCCGCCATTGCTGAAAATAAATAGAATCATGGGCACCGAGACACCTCCTGTGCTAGAAACCTATTTTTATATTTTTGAAATATTTTATTGGCCTAATTCAACCATAATTCGTCCATAAACTCTAAAATACTATAAATACAAGTGAGAAGACCTAATTTGTGGATAAGGACATCACACTTAAGGGAAATAGTCCTCCTCTGTTTAACGAAAGGGTAATTGCAAGGTACTATAACAAACTTGTCAAGTTGGAAGAGTGCAACATATGTATTGGAGGCTGGAGTTACTGGAATGAATTGAGAATATGGAAATACAATCCACTCGAAGGGGTTGAAAATAGAGACTTCTCGTTGCCCGTGGACTTAGACTGTGAGCCGACTGTTCAACCTGAAAAAATATCAACTATTGAAGAATGACAGAAATGTGATGACAAATTAATCACAAAGGAACTAAATGAAGAAGTGGCAATTAGTGAAGATGAATTGAACACAAGTTCATTCGACTTCATTGATTGTCCAACAATTGAATTTGTGATTAAGCTTGAAGAGGAACAAGAAGTCTACATAGTTGAATTCGAATCATGTAGAATAAACAACACATATCACATTGGATGAGGCAATCTAAAAATTTGGAAAATCAACGAAGAGTGAAGCAAAGACAAAAGAAGTAAAATGAGCAAGGCGTAAAAAGCTTTCTTCAAAGTCCCATGATGTAATTGCCAAAGTCAAGCTAATGACTATAAACAAGTGGCATGATGTCGTAGGCACCCAAAAATAGTCCTTAAACCTCTAAAACTAACGTAGCAATGAAAGTAAGGGTCGATCCCACGAAGAGTGTACAATTCAACAATCTATGCTTCGTATAACGATTGGGGAGTTTTTGTTTATAACGAAATCAATTTTATAACAAATAACAATGTAAATTAATGAGTTGTATTAAATCAATGAAACATGTCTTGATCAAAGTCAATTTCACAATTAGATATTTATATCATTCATCAATCCACAAAGAATAATCAATCAACATTCACAATATTCATTGTTGGAAAAAATTCACATTTCTCCTTAATTTTAGTTAATCAGAAATCAGCGTTCTAATTAACCATAATTATCAAATAATATCATATCGGTGCTAAAAATTCAATTTAATAACAATTTTAAACAATAGAGAAATCGATGAACTAGATAATACAAACACCAGCGATTGCATTCAATCTATTTAAACATTCTTCTTAAAATTCGATAACATCTATCGCAGAAAATTATCAAATTCTAGTGCTTCACAAGTTAAATGATTCAAACAATTACGGATTTAAGATTTAACTTAGCAATAGATTGCAATATATGAAAAACTAATAAATCTCTAAGCAATTAAACATGGTAATCATAAAATTATGCATAGAAGAATATTCATTACTGAAAATATAAATTAAATAATGAAAATAGGTGGATTTCACAGTTATAATGTTTTTTAAGGCTTTGGTATCCTTCAATAAAGCACCAAGAGTTAGTTACACATGAGAGAAAATAGGTTGGAGACGTTCGGGTGTGGTTTAGGGTTCCAATGACGTGTTAAAAGTTGTTTTCATAAGTGGTTGAATCAATTTAAAAAACTGAAAATTCGTGTCAACGGTTACTACCATATGACCACAAGGTTATATGCAATCACATAGTTATGTAGTTTCCAGCCTCCCAATTCTCAGTAAAAGAGTGGGCGGCCGCATGGTATTTGTGCCATGCGATCGCATGGCTTTGTCATTTTTCTTCCGCCTGACAGTTTTCAATATTCAGGTCATAATTTTCTCTATTGATATCCAATTGAGGTGATTCAAGATAAGTTGGAAAGAAAACTCAAAGGTCTACAACTTTGATTTAGATATCATCTCCTAATTCTATTATTTTTTATGTCAAAAATAGGTCTCAATAGGAGATAAAAATCAACGCATAACTTTTTTCACCTGAAAGTTGATATTTGATAATACTTTGAGTGTATTTCATCTATTTGACTTCTTTTTTCATCCAATTGGTCTCTAACACTCTCAAGTCTTTATCATGAGGTTCGATACAACTTTTGAATAATTGCACTTTAGTTCCCGAATTTTCGCTTTATTTCATTTTGGTCATTTTCCCCTTATGTCTTCCAAATTACGTCATATCCATCGAATTGCCACCTAAACCAAAATGTGAGAATATTAAGTATATTTAAGCATAAAATAGTCATATGAGCGCATTAAATAAAGATGTAAAATGTGTATTTTACATTCCTATCAACGAACGCTTCTTGGGAGGCAACCCAAGTTTTCTTCCCATTTTCATTTATTTTGCTTTTGAATTATATGATAGTTTAGTTTATTTTATAGTTTAGTTAAGAATTCTTCAACCTTATCACATTCTCCTTAGGTCATTGAGTAATTAAGTTGGTTGTTAGATGTTTGAACTAAGTAACACTTGTTCCATATACTTAATATATGAAATTTAATTTTTCATGAACATGATATCGCGAAACATCCAAACCAACATTGACAAGGAGAAAACGGGATGCATCTCAAGTTTGGGGCAAGGGAGGAAGATAGAAGGACATCCACCCACACCAGCATCATCAACACCACAATATCACGGGCAATACAGACAATTCAGGAAAGTCTCATCCTTTTTCTTTAATTTTACATTGAGTACAATGTTTAAGTTAAATTTAGGGGTGTATTATAAACTGGGTCTAATTGCCTTTGTTTTATTTTTTTTATGTTTTATGTGATTTGTGTGTATGAAAAAACAAATGTTTTTTATTACACATTTTTGCATGTTTATGTGAGTTAGATAACCTTGTCAGCATTGGTGTATGTCATTGAGAACATGTGTTGGTTTATGATTGTGAATAAGTTATGTGTTTGAGTTAATATTTTTGCTAATTCATATGAAACGGAAAATATTTATACACATGAGTTGATTGTAACGTCGTACATGAGTAGGTTGATTCACGTTTATAGGTTGAAATAGAGAATTTAGATGCTAAACACAGACAACCATTAAACAAGATTCACATCCCTAAACCAAATTTAGGATGTCTGGTTGGTTGAACTGTTGTAGGTAGACATGGAGATAGATATCGATTCCGTGTGTGCAAAATGTTGTGTGGAGTGTCTGAAACCAATGAGATGAAAATTGGGTGAAAAACCTTAAGTTAGAGGTCAATTTTTGAGAATAAGTGTTTAGTAAATAGCATTGCACTAATCACTGTATAAAAGGAAAGCTACCCTAAAAAGATCTTAATGAGGACAATCATAATAATCTTATTGTAAGGTGTCTCTTTGTAGCCTTTATGACTCGAGTGAATAAGCATGCAAGGGTTTAAAATTTGTTGCCCTAAAGTCATCTGATTTGGGAGTTATCGGCCTAAAGCTCGCTACAAGGGTAATTTAGAAAGTTTAATGGAGAACATCCCTACATAAGATATATATTTAAAAAATCAGAAAAAGCTGGTGCATGAATCAGAAGACACACCACATATCGTGATTAAGTCTCGAACACTTATTTTAGAGGATTATACTTTTAATAAGAGGTTAGCAACTTGGTTGGGTCTTGGAGGTCGAAGCAGTAAAAAAAGGAGAATCTATATTTGTTGATATGTTGAAATGCAATGAGTGAAATCCGACCAAACTTGAGTAGTGTAAGAAGTACTATTGAATATCAACTGTAGAATACACGTCGGGAAGTGAAAAGAAAACAAGTTTGGGGGTGAATCTCACGAGCGAAGTAAAGAAATATTTGACTTTTAAGGTTGAGATTTGGATCAACTTATTATTGTATAACATTGCACTTAACTCTCCACACACACACACACACCTGTTTTGCAGTGAATAAGTGAAAATTTAGCTTGGGCATTATACATTTGAAGTGATTCATGAAATTGATGTTGTGTTTTCAATCCTGATTTGTTAAGGCAAAATATTTAGCGGAATTTGTTTTAAGTGATTTTGTTTGATTAATTTTCGTTTGAAGATTCATTAGCTATTTTCTAGAGTTTTATGTTTGATAGAGGATGAGCAAATAACTAAGTTTGAGGGTGTTTGATGAGTGTAATTAACTCATTAAATAAATACCTTTAAATCGTAGTTTTTGGCATGTCTTGAGTACTTACGAGCGTTTTAATATGTGTTTTGATGTTATGATATAGATTGATGAAATTGAAGGAAATAAGCAAAAGTTGAAAAACATGAGACATAGGCTAAATTGTAAGAGATCCAAAGTCCGAAAACTAAAGTGCAAATACTCAAAAGTTATGTCGGACCTCAAAATGAAGATTCAAGAATTCTAGGAGTCAATTGGTTGAAGAAAGGAGTCAAATGGATCAAATATAATCAAAGTATGATCATACATCAATTTTCAACAGAGAAAGTTATGCTCCAGATTTATAGTCTCATATTGAAATTCATTTTTGACATAACAAACATTTGAATTGGAAAATGATATCTGAAGTAACGTTGTAGCTCTTTGAGTTTCTTTCCAGAGCATCTTGAATCGCCTCAATCAGACATCAGGAGCAAAGGTTATGATAAAAATACTGAAAGACTCGCAGGGCAGTTTTCCAACCGACGATGGGCGCCGCAGTGCCGCCATTGTTGAAATAAATAGAATCATGGGTGCTAAGGCACCGCCTGTGCGAGAAACCTATTTTTATACTTTTGGAATCTTTTCTTGGCCTAATTCACCCCTAAGCTCTAAAATATTATAAATACAAGTGAGAAGACCTAATTTGTGAATTGTGGGTGGCTCTTGTGGGAGGGGGAAAACGGTTGAAGACAAATGACATTAAACACAAAAAATGAAAGAAATCAATTGAAGAAAGCATAAAAATATCAAAGGGGGCTTCGAGCAACACTCCAAAAAGAGTTTTTCTTACCTTCTCTTTTATGTTTTCCATTATAGATTGTTTAGATTTTATGAATTTCTTCATGAGCTAAATAATTTAACTAGAGTTTGATGTAGCCACTTGAGATTATGGTTTGATGAATATATGGATTATTTCTTTTGGAATTTTCCGCTTATATTTAATTGTGTCATGATTATAATGCTTTCAATTATCTGATCAATACTTGAAGGAATAGATATTGGTCAATTTCGGCACTCAGGAGAGGAGAATTTAGGCTTGACACAACGTGGGTTTTATGGATTTCGAGAGAAAGTGTAAAATCTACGAAACTTACTTCACAAAAGAATTGGGACCTTATAAATTCTAGATTTTAATTCGGAATAGAGATATTGAGATTAAATTCTATGGTTAATTTCTAACTGATACTCGAGAGAAGGGAGAGAAATAATTTAGGATTCTTGTTTTTGAATATGAGAAAATCAATTGGCATAATTGGATATCATTGAATCATAATTGAAAGTTAGGAGAAATCATTTCCTAGGCTTTCTCAACTTGATTATTTGTATTCCTCGTATTTGTTCATCAATCTTATTAGATTAATTTAAAATCATTCATTGCCTAAATAAAATAAAAAGTTACATAATTATAGTACTTAGTGAAATTAAATTACAATCCATGTGGGTTCGACACTCTAACTCTTTTACTATATTACACAACTTGACATCGTGCGGTATAATTCACGTTGCATAAAAGCATGATAGGATCTTTCAAAGGTTGTCATGTATCCTTGCTGAGCTTCAAGTTCTGTTCCATATGGACCTTAACTGGCTTAGAGCAAAGATTCCCTCAATTGGCTAAAATGTCCAAAGCATATTTTCTTTGACAGATTTGTATGCCCTTGGTTGTCCTAGCAACTTCAATCCCTAAGAAGTACCTTAGAGTACCTGGGTCTTTAATCTAGAATTTCTCGTTCAAAAAGTACTTGAGTTCAGCAATCGATTCTTCATTGTTGGACTCTACTATAATATCGTCAACATAGACTAAAAATGATGTAAAAAGGTCTCTATTCTTCTTGGTGAATAAACTGTAATCGGCTTTGGATTGTGTAAAACCAAACTCAACAAGAGAAGTAGAAAATTTGGAGTACCATTGCCTTGAAGCCTGCTTAAACCCTTAGACACTAGTCATATCTTTTACCTCTCTATAGAGCCATTTGAATGGTACTTAATCTTGTAAACATATTTACAATCAATTGAATTCTTTTCTACAGGTAAATCAGTTATGACCCAAGTGTTGTTTTGTTCTTCCATTCTTTCTTGCATTGCTTCACACCAATTAGGATCTTGTATGGCTTGTTTATAAGTGATAGGCTCAAGTTTATTGCAAATGGAAGAGGAGAAAGCCTTAAAACAAGATGACATATTCTTCTAACAAAGAACATGGGTTAAAGGAAAATGTGTACCTGAGGAAGGAACTTGTGCCTTGTCCATTGATTCAGTTAAGGAAGCAGATTTGGCCAGTGAATAATGAAAGTCTTTTAGGTATTGTGGAGCTTTTATTTCTCTAGTAGATCTGTGAAGGGGTGAACTAGAAGTTTGGTCATTTGCATATAATTGTTCAGAATAGTTGGTATGCTCATGTGATGAATGTATTATAGGTTCTGAGGATTGCGATATGTCAAGAACAGATGTAGTTTGGTCGTAAGATATAGAAGGAATATTTGACTTATTTTGACATGATGAATGAGGAATTTCTTGAACAATAGGAAGATTAGAGTCTATTGTTTTTATGGTGGAAGAAGGAAGATCAATGTCATGAATTCGAGAAGATGGAGTAGTTAAATCGGTTGGGAAAGGGAAATCGGTCTCATAGAATACAACATCCCTTGATAGAAAAATGGAATGGTTATCAAGATCGAGTAATTTGTATCCATTAACCCCTAAAGGATAACCAGGAATACACATCTTCTGTCTTTAGGATCAAATTTTCTTCTGCCATAGCTTAAAGTGGATGCAAAACACAGGCATCCAAAGACTTTCATGTGTTTATAAGAAGGTTTGGTCTTGAAAAAAATCTCATATGGTATTTTATTATCAAGCAAAGTAGTAGGTGTTCTGTTGATTAGATAGGTGGCGGTTAAATTGCAGTCATTCCAAAAGATTGGATTGGATTTTTAAAGTTCGAGCTACATTTAACAGATGCTGATGTTTTCTTTCCATTATACCATTCTGTTGTGGTGTTTTAACCCATCTCCTTCTGTGAATGATCCCCTTTTATTGAAAAAATGTGTCATTTGGAACTTTGCACCATTGTCACTCCTTAGGATTTTAATTCTAGTCCCAAACTGATTTTCAACAAGGTTATAGAAAGATTCAATGGATTGTCTAACGTCATATTCGTGTTTGAGTAAATAAACCCAGATGCTTCTCGAAAGGTCATCAATAATTGTTAAGAAATATTTGGAACCATCATATGTCATGGTAGAACATGGCCCCTAAAATGTCACAGTGAACAAATTTAAAAAGATTAGAAGATTTATGCTTGCTAGAAGGAAAGGGAAGACGATGGTGCTTAGCTAAATGGAAAACAGAACATGGAATGTCACTACTATGGATATCATTGTCCTTTACAATATGATCATTAATGAACTTGAGTCTAGAATAAGAAATATGTCATAAACTATAATGCCAAAGATTGGCTTCACAAACATTACTAACAACAGTAGTAGAAACAAAAGGATCTCTGTTTATCAGCATGGTTAATTTATCTGCTAGACTTGAAGGAGGAACATTATTGTTCACAAGATGACAAAGGCTGTTTCTAACTTTACCCAGCCCAATCGCCGTCCAAGTGACAAGGTCATGTATAAAACAACAGTCATGGAAACAAACAAGGTAGCTAATAAGTGTTTCTGTTAATTTTCTCGCTGACAACAAGTTGATAGAAAAAGAAAGCATACACAAGACATTTTTAAATACCAAAGTTTTAGTAATGTGAACCACACCTACATGTGTTACTGGGACTTCAATACCGTCAGAAAGTTTAACTGTATAAGAAACATGAGCTGTTATGGTGGTGAAAAAGGATGTGCAACAAATCATATGATTTGGTGCGCCTGTATCAATTACCCAAGGTACATCAACAATGTTATAAGATTTCTCTGTTTATCAAACATCTTCGGTGCACTTTGATGAGTAGTGGCTGGTTTAAAAATCGCTTGGGCCTAGTTTACAAAGTGCATGGTGGATGTAGCTTCCTTCTGCTGTTGTAGTCCAAGAAGTTGTTAAGACTAACTCTTAGTTATGGTAGTTTTATCATCATTGTCATCTTCCTAGTCATTACATACAACATTTGCAAAAATAGAACTCGTCTTGGCCTTGTCATTTCTGTAGACCGATACATAGTTCTCTGTGGTTAAAGGATCGGTCACCAGAGTGACAGTAGGGTTATCGCCATTCTCCAACCTATAGGGGTTGGTGACATCACTGAAATTAAGGAAACGAGAGGAAATGTTGGTTTTTGGCGACTGTAAGATGGATTCATTTTCAGATAAATTATCACACATGGTTGATTAGTTCTCAACCTTGCTCTAATACCATGTAAAAAATTGTAATAAATGAATGAAAAACAGAGGAAGAAGAAGAAGTGCAAAATATCTGCCTTTCATTGAATTGAATTAAATTGAGTACAACCAAGAACCAAAATATATACACGAAATGAAAAATAACAAACTCCTGACTAGCAACCGGCTGCACATGCATTTGTCTCCCATTATACACCTCATCAAGGAAAAAAAACACCTCAACAGGACACCTCAGCTAAAGCTTTAACAAAAAAAAAAACCATCAATAACTACAAACCAATTTCCACTATTTTGTACAAAAGGGAACGTCTAGCCATTTTCTAATTTTTTTTCTTTGATCTTGCTCCAATTGCAGCATAAATAATCTCTTTGTCATTATCATTGGACATTTCATGCTGTAATAATGCAACCTTCTACGAAATGGGTAAAGTGCGAATATAAGATATAGATTCACACTTTCAGAAGTTTATAGATCCTAGATGAGGTTGTTGTTTCTATTCAACCATAAGTGCCCTTAATGACTTCACTATCCAGTTCAATTACTATATATATCCCATCCACATCAGGGGTTAAGGTTCCACTCCTATTTTGGTTTCAAATTACTGTAAGCTAACATGCTAACTGAGAGAATCTGAAGCAGTTCCTTCAACGATAATCCTCTAAAATGAAGTCGCAATAATAAGATTTCTTTTGAGTAAGAAAAGGGATTACCTCCAAAGATAATTGAAAATTCTTCAGTGAGCTTAGGATTTTAAGACTTGACCTTCCTCTATCTCTGAAATCCAACTCGTACTGTTTTGAAGTCTATAGCAACACAATCCAGTAAAACTAGAAGAAATTTAAGTTCATGCACTCGTATTTTATTCTTCAAAAACCTGCACGAAAAAGTTGAGAAGTGCATTGGAAACACATCCTCAGAACAGAATATTGTTTCTGGTTTTCCACTCGTCAGATTTTTTTTTTTTCAAAAAAATTGTCTGTTATTTATTTTTCAAACTCATATTACTAGTTGAAATTCTTATCACCGTCAGATGGAGTAAAAAGTTTCAACAATCACTAAAATTTGCCTATTGTCATGTTATAGTCATTGAACTTTGTTTTTATCATGAATGGTCACTCAACTTACTAGAAATCCACTCCATCCATCACTATGCATACACCCGTTTCATACGCGTCTCATGTGGCTAGAAGGAAGAGTCATCTTCCTAAAAAACAACGATTCCACCATAAAAATGAGAACACGCCTTCAAATCAACGAGCCTTAATCTCCCAAAAGTAGATTCATTCCTTCCCAAACCTGGAACGAACCTTATAAATCAATTTGGGAATACAGATTCAAAACCCTATAAACCTGGAACGAACCCAGTTCAATTTTGAGAGAAAAATCCTCAATTCAAAATCCCCCATTCAAATCCTACCCAAATCCAGTAGAAAAACGATCCCTAAATTTTGACTTGCCCAAAGCGTCTCCCTTCTAATTCCGAAAACACGCCTTGAAGCACCACTGTGCCACTACATTCCTCCAAAACCTTCAATTGAATGAACCCTAAATAATTTTCAAACCGAAATCGGCCCAACTGGAACTAACCTATTCAGCCAATACAGATCTCGTTGAAGGTAAATTTCAACACGTAATAAGTTCAATTTAGTGTTATGTAGAATATCACAGTTGAATGACGATGGAAGAACGGGTTTGTCACTGTTTGAAGGAGAGGCTGCAAAACACTGTTAATGTAACTGTAGGATGGAAGACATGGGTGTCTAGAAGACAAATTCATGGGTTGAGGCTCATTCTGGAAGGGCATATAATTCGAATTGAATGTAGTGTTGAGCTATCATATGTGGTAGTGTGACATAGTACTATTCGTAGTTCAAGTTACTTGCACTACTATATTAGTTCTTCATTTAGAACATCAAATGTGTTGTCTTCTAGCGTTCTTTGAAATTTGTCTGGCTTAGAACTTAAGTGGACAATTTATGCGATGGCTTCAAATGCCCATGATGTTAACTCAACAAATCTGAGCGCATAAATGCTAAATTTTTGGGCGTACTGACAAAAAAATGATAATGCAAGAAAATGAAAATGATTAGAATAATTTACATTTAGAGACATAACTTGCTTGGCAGTTGGCATCATATTTACTTGAAATTGAAATATTCAAATCATATATCACATGTTTATGACAGCTTCATGAAGTTTTTTCCTGCATTGTTTTTTTCATTTTTTGTTCATAAAGTCAAGGTATTGTTGTCTCTATGATTAAACATTTGTATTGTTGTGGATGTTTTAACTTTGCTAATTACTTCGTACACCTTTCCACAAGTGTAATGGTAAAGAAAAACATGGGCATATGTCACAGTTGTAGGAAGCGTGGACACTACTTGTCGGACTGCTCAACAAAGAAACGATGTCCAAAATGTGGGTAGGGATTTGAAAAATGTATGGAGGTGGAGAAAAATACTTCAAACATTGGGAGGTTGTTCTTATGTTGTACTAAGGATTGTGGTCATTTTGAGTGGAAGGATGAAGAACAGTCTGTTGTCAATTCAAGTTGTGCTTGTTCGAATAATTCTAAAGCTACATATATGTGCCAAGACTTGTCGTGTATGTTCAACAAATGTGCTCAAATAACTGAAGAAAAAGACATCGAGATATCCATCAACATTACCATGCGCAAAGGAAATGGGCTTACCGAGAATAATGGGAAAGAAAGGGAAAAGTTGAGTGAACTTGTTGCAATGACGTGATCAAGTTGAAGGTTTTTTTTTTTTGTATTTGTCGAAATCCATGTTTATGTAATCATCGGTGAACATGTAGTTAATTATGTATGTTGTAAGACTTCAATAGAAGACCTTATTGTAAGAATTTTATGTAATCATTTTTTATTGCATTATGAACTAGTTACGAAGTTTGTTCGACCAAAAAAGTCACTTTATTATATTCCTAGTTGTTTCATTGTCACCGCTTCCTAGTGTTTCATAATCATGTGCATATTTAGGTTGCAAGCCAAGAAACATATTGTCAAAAGTAGCATAAGAAATAGGCATGTAAAACAAAAAAGCAATTTATGCCATAATGTCTCCTTACAAAGATCTGCCATATTGGCTCCAAAGATCTGCTATAACAAAAACAGCCACAATATCCCAACAAAAAACAACCACAATATTCCCTTCAATCACGATTTGTATGTCTAGATACGCTGGGGTTGGAATGAATCGCATGAGCTCTTCGTCGTTCGTGTTTTGGGTTGATGACAATCCATGACTTCTGACGATACCATTTTGCCTTGTAATCCAATACAAACCATTATTCATAATAAATAACAAATGTAGTTAATTCACTAAAAATGAATTTGATGTTTACTCAAATGTTCGTTAATTGCTACGTTGCTGTTTGAAGCAACTGGTTCTAATTCAACATTGTACCATTCCTAGAAATTAAGAAAGAGAAAATGTTAAAATAAATTAATAGGTGCCAAACACTAGTCAAAGAAATATATTTTGACAACACAATACATACTTGATCTGGGACACCATCGCTTAAGTGATTTGTGCCCCTTCAATCTACATATGGAGCACGTCATGCACACTTGCCATGTCTTCTTCGTGTATGACTTTCCCTACCATTTCTTCTGCTTGTTTACTTCTCTTTTTCTGTTTCTTTCCCCGTTAAGGTGTAGTCTACTTAGACTCGATGATTGTAAGAGCATCCACCTCAGGCCACAACATTGTGTCATTTATTGGGTTCATGATATTATTATAACAACTCAGGTACGTCTCGATCGTGTAACAATTGTCAACATACTCCTCTGGTGCATTTCTGCAATCATGCATCACTGCAATGACATGAATAGACGGTATAACTGTAAGCTCCCATTTCGACATGCGCAAGTACGTTCTTGGAGATCAACTAAAAATGTCTCATAACTGCAATCAACCTGCCACCTAGACCTCACATACAAGTGTACGTGCATTCTCTTGACATCTCAGCGATCTTTTGTAGTTTTTTTGTAATCCTTGGACGTAAACGACCTTCACATCGTATCATTTTTTCTCGTCTCTGTTGTATTCATTTCATGAAAGACATCTACACTGATATCAACATATTTAGAATCAATTTCTCTATATCCCCCATCAACGTTTTGCTAAAGACTTTGCATATGTTATTAAGCAGAATATCTAGGGATGGTAAAAAAGCTCAACGGCTTGCACGGCCTGGGCTCGGCCCGTAAAAAGCCCGAACCCCATTTTGGGGCGACGGCTCGAGCCCGGGCCGAGGTCGGGGAAGCCTACCTCATTTTAAAAACATTTTAATTTTTTAAAATGTTTTATATATTAAAAAAAGGAAAAAATCGAGCCGACTCGGCCCATTAAGGCCCGAGTCTCATTTTTTTTACCTAGCCCGACTCGACTCGGTTCATTGACATAGCTAAGCATATCGCACTTGGAGTGCACTAAAAAGTGTGAACGACTCCACTCTTAAGAGAGTTTCTTCATCAGCCATTCGTATGCATCGTCACTCACTTCACGATTTTTTTTTGCATCCAATGTTTGAATTCAGCAATAGTTGTTGACTTGGTGACAAGCTAAAGAAAATCTTTCAATATCTTGCTGTTATCTCCAGCGCTGAAGAAGTTTCTGTACATATGTCGTACACAATAACAATGTTATTCCTCTCGGAATAACTCCTCACATACATTTTGAAGACCCTTTTGTCTGTCAGTTATCAATATCCAACCCCTCCCATTATCAATTTCAATGTCTTATTGGAGGTACTTCAAGAACCACCTCAAAGAGTCTGTGTTTTCCTTCTCAACAACAGCATATGCCATGGGGTATACACCGTCATTAGCATCCTGTCCAACCACTATTAACATAACTCCCCCCCAAAACAACCCCGCAAATGGCACCCATCAACGCCTACTACTTTTCTGCATCCTATTTTGAAATCGGCCTTGCAGGTACTGAAGCATATGTGGATATTTTTAAAAACTTGCTCATGTAGGGCTATCATCACCATCGATCCTGAATTTGTCCGAAGTACCTAGCAGCATATCTCCTCACAAGTCTGAACTGTTCTTTAATGGTTCCAAACAACAATTCCTTAGCATATTACCTCATCTTGGTGGCCACATTTCTACTTATCTATGTCTTCAAATCATCCTTCACATTTGCCAATATGGACTTTGTTTTCCAATCAGAGTCTGCCTTGAACTGTTCAATGTATCTATTTGTCAAGAAGATATAGTTGCAGTGTCTATTGTTTTGGCTCCGTGTGCATGTGTGCTCGGATGTGTAAGACTTCACTTGCATTGTCTCCATCGTACTCAACTTCGAGGCCCATATCCTCCAGTTACACCCCAATTTGCAAACTCCTTGAGCTCGTTTTCTATCGTTACACTTTAACCTTACTAGTAACCATCGTAAGCACCATATGTTCTCACTGCAATCTGAAACTCTTCCATTGATCGAAAGAGTTGTCCAACCTCAAACTGCGGATTCCTCATATCTGTCTCGGCCAAAAATTCTGGAAAGCGATAACCAGACTCTTCGTCTGATGAACAAGCTAATAATAACTCCTCAGATTATGGATACTCCAAGTCATTGTCATCCACCTCCTCTACACTCATCACTACTACGTCATTTCTTGCTTCATTCATGTCTGGTCCAAATTCGAGGCCAAATGTCACATTGCGATCGTAATCATTTGTAATAACTAGCAGTTTGTATGTAAAATCACACAAACTGGAATTAGCTTTATATTTAACTATAGAATTACACTGGCAGTGAACTCATTGCACGCAACACACACATTTCAACTCACATATTGTATGCGGCGGCAGTAAACTCATTACCGACAACACGCACATTAATGCTTATATTTCAAATGAAGGGTGGGATTTACCTCCATGATCTCCCTTCATGTTTGCAAATTGAAACCTCACAAAAAAGTGAAACCAATTGAAAACGCAGTGCAACTATTTCGTGCTTCCATGGTGAGAATCAAGCGATTTCCAATTCACTTCAAGCGGCAATCCAACAATGTTGCTCCTTCCGACCTCAGTTTCTCGACAGGATTCCACCTCAATTTATGCGATCGCGACGGGGGTTGGGAGATTAGGGTTCGTTCAGGTGGTCGATTTCATTTTGGGAAGAAGACATGTTTGTTCAATTGAAGGAAAATGGGGGATTTTTAGAAAAATAACACTCTTGCATGGCCTTATTCGAACACCGTTCACTACCACGCCGAACTTCGTTAAGCCACTTGGGATGCCTTCCAAACAGGTGTGTGTTTGGTGATGGAATGAGGGAAAGTTCTGGAAGTTCAGTAACCGGTCAGCAGCATATCGAAGTTGAGTGACCACAACGTTCAAAGTTTAGTGATGAATGAAACTTTTTACTCCCCTTGGATGCGGGTTCAACAACATTATTTTTGGAACTTACCTCTAACGGAGCTAGGGCCGCTACTAATTTCTTGGACCTTTCTTTAGATTTTTAATTATTTATTGGGACTCATTTGTAGTTTTTAAAATAACTTAGGACTATGATTGTAATTATTTTTTTTTTTATTTTTGCTTTATTTAAATATAGGATATATTCGTCATTTCCCAACTTTTTATTGAGAAATTGAATGAAAATAATGATTTCTGTAATGAAAAGTGTAAATATGGGTAAAAAAAAATGAAATGTGAAGACATTTTGTACAATAAACTCCATACATATGGACGTTTTGTGCTAATAATCCATGGTTAAATATGCTTTATCTTGTGTTTGATGTCCTATTGAATTTATGGTGACCAATGCCAATCTGAATTTGAAATTTTGAATTGTGAATGTGTGAGAATGTGCGTGTTTTATGTCTATGTTTATCAGTAACTCTTAGGACGTTGATTGGTTAGTTGTGTGTTGAAATATGTTGGCGGACTAAAATGTATAAAGCACCGAGTAAGCTCTCGTTTGATTCCCATTATTTTCAAAATGAGTAATATTATTTAGTCTCACTGAAGTGGGATTGCATAACATTACTTTTCAAAATATATTTTTCTCTCTTCATTTCAATCACATATTCTTTAATAAAATAATATTATATGCAAATTTAAAAAAAAATTCTTATTTTTTAACCACACATTCTCCATCAATTTATTATTCCAAAATGCATTCTTATCCTTTTAATGGAGCTCAAACAAGCTAATTTAAATGGTTGTTCCAAGCTTGCTTATTTTATGGACCGGTTGGGGTTGCATTAGGTTTTTATCAATTTTTTGAATAGTCAAATCAATTTTTATTCATGTACTTCAAAAACTATAAATACTATGAACAAAGTAATTTATAAACACTTCCCAAATCAGAAAATATTTTCGTCGAGTTGATTAATATGTTTCTTTGAATATTAAAAATGAAAAAGAAGTCGAAACTCAAATAAATCTGTCGCCCTCCTAATTTTCCTCGAAAATTTTCATTTGTTAAGTGTCATTAAATTTTTCAAAACATTTTCCTTTCTGCAATATACACGAAAAAATAATGAAATCGTGAAAGAGCAAAATGGCCTACAAGAATTTTAAACGACTTCAGCAAACTACCATTGGGGCATTGTTTTGTTCAGAATATTAGATATAAATTATTTCTTAATCGTGTCTAGTAGTAGTGTACTCTCCACCTCATTGAACAAGCCATTAGAGTACTAAAATACTTTTAGTTTTCCCTTGGCAACAGATGCCTTCACCCACTGCAAATCACACGAAGCTTTTGCAAACCTTGTCAATCCAGAACATGAATCACCAGCCCCGAGAGTGACAGCAAAGTATAGATATATAGTGCAGAGAAAAGCTAGGAGACCAAGGGCAGTTAGAAGGAACCGGTGTCTTTGAACAAGAGTCAACCAACTTCCCAATTCATCACCTCGTAAGTGCAGTCTCTTAAGTGGTAGTGAAGAGAATGCAGTCTGTGACTGAGACCTCCTATGAGGTGAAGATAATATGCCGTCGAGAACCATAGTTCCCATAAATGCCTCCCACAATCAAGCCCGAATATCTGCACGTTTCCAACTTGGTCTAATAAGTAGAATAGTTTCATTCAGCTGAACTTTATCAGTAAAAACTATCATGTAATTGACCAAAACCGTAATGACCAATAAAACTGTATGTTTCTAAGTTGGAGGTAACTGGTAGCTTCCCTAATTTTAAAGTCTCGATTGTCAACCTCTGACACCAGAAATTAACTATCAAGAAAGCTAGATGAAGACAGCTCAGAAATTGGATGGTTCAAAAACTAAACCAGCGATCGTAGAAGAAAATACTAAGACAGAGAAATCAGAAGTCGACAGAGACAATGGCAAATAATGGCTATAATTAATGGTCAAAATTCATGTAACTGAATTAGACCAATAGTTTTACGTCACAAAGCCACCATATTCATATAATTCTAACAGGAAGCAGTACAAAGAAATAATTGACTCGACCCAAGATCTCCAGCGTCTTGGATGCATTTGAGATTGTCTTGCATATCACCTTCGAAAAAATTCAAATGTCTGGTTCAGCAAAATGCCCAGAGCCTTAATGGCTCTTTGCAATGTCTTGTCACTTTGAGGGAAATTGAAAAAAAAAAGTGTTGAGCCCTGCTCAGGCTACTGCCTCGGCCAAAAACATGCCCCAGGTAATAGTTAGATCTTGTCTTTTTAAGTTTTCCCACTTGAGAAAACATGAAACAATTTGAAAGCAATCGTCTAGGCCATCAGTTAGCTACACAAGGTATCAGAGAAGGATAAAAAGTTTTTAAAACCCAAATATGTGCACTCATCTGATGCAAATGCAGGTATTCTGATGTTTACATTAAGCACCGTATAGCTGAATTTACAGAGCTGTCTATTACTTTGTAGAATGCTTAGATGACATTAACAATGCTAAGGCAACACATACAACTTACGAAAGACCTATACCATTCATTGGCAGTTGTAATGGACCTTGTGTGTGATTACACTTCACAAGCTTAAATTGATGAGCATTATTTAACAATGTACCTTCACATCTCCATAGCACTAAAACTCAGTTGATCTCTTATTCGTCCTTAATTTTTCTTGTGGGAAAGAATTATGCAATTCAGGAAAATGTTCTTACGACAGGGATGGATCACGTAAAGTACATAAAATATAGAGGATAACTCTGAAGTAGCTAACTCCATACACCGAACCACATAATGCAAATTAGGTTCTGAAAGGAGCATCTTGCTTATACCTTGGCAAGAACAAGTTTTCACGATACCAGGCAAAAAAAAATAAATCAAAATCTGTGACTAATAACTTGTTCAGCAAAAAAGAAGCACACGAGACTAGACAGACAAACCAATTATCTAATCAATGAAATTTTGATCACCCTTTTATGATTTCTATTTCACAACCGTCCCGTTCAAATCCAAAAAATAATAAGACCTCAATTTCATGAATTCACAGAGAATAGCTGAAGATTTGACATGGTTCTTCTATAAATAAAATTGCAATCCTGAAATGTAACCAGCTGAATATCAAATGGGCATTATCAGAACAGATCTGCTAGAAATCGTGATAATAAAGCATCCAGATTCACGAGCAACACACGTAATTATATATATGAGAAGAAAAAAGAAAGAATAAGCTTACAATTGAAGAATAACACAGAAAAGAGCCGTGTAACCAAAAATCCGAGTTGGTGAGGATTACGCCTTCGTCTTAAATGCGGATTTCTTTTAATCACAATAATCTTGTTTCAGCAATTACGATTTCAATTTCCCTTTATAATATCTACCTGTTAAATATTTATGTCCTTGTATATCACAAGGCAGGTAGGAGATGTTTGGGTAAGAGCGAGAAACCCACGCCTTATGCATTTATTGAATTATTTAAGCACGATCCGCGTTGTTCCATTCCATGGCTGCACTTAGATTCCAAATTTCGGCCATTTCTGCGCTTGAATCCTGCAAAACAGAAAAAGTGCATTTTGCAAATTGCACCGTAAAAACTCAATTTCGTAAACTATAAATCTTTCGTGCGAGAGTAATTCGGAAAAATTGAAATGCTTGCAAGTACTGCTTTACTATCAGTTGGTCTTCGATTTCTTGCTGTAGTTGCAATTTTGATCATTAACAACAATTCGACACCAATGTTGCAAATTTTCCAACAAAAGTTGTACAGTTCCATTATTAAACTTGGTTAATATGTGGAGAGGAGTTTCGAGTTAATTCTAAATTGACTTGAATATTTCTTGAAATAGTTCAATTAAAATAAAGGTACAATTGTTGCTTTAACAAAAATTATGTACCATCGCACATGATATTTTAACAAAAAATTTGGATGAAATATGTAATGTGCTCAAACAGTTAACTCGTACGAAAGGTGGATTTTGAGAGAGTTTATTTTAGGGGTGTTCAAAAGTCTTGAATCGAACCGGATCAAATCGAACGGTTCTACATAAGTTAAATACCCGAATCGAGAACCGATGGGTTTAGGTCGGATCTCGGGTTTAGACCAAGAACCGAATAAAAACTGAAACTAAATAAATTTTTTATTGAATTAATTAAATTATTTTATTTTTCTTAATAAATTAACAAATTAATTAAATAAATCAGATCATTTCATAATTTTAATTTTAAAGTCCAAATCATTTTAAAGTACAATACTTAAAAATATTTTATTTTTATAATTTATATTTTATTTTCTTTATGCAGGCAGGCTGTTTGAAACAAATGAATTATTGATATGGATCATCAACATTTTAATATTAATATCTACTTTTTGGTATTTGTATGCATTTAATTAATGTTATTCGACATCTAGTTATTCATATATTTTTTAATTGAGTTACGTTAATTTGTAAAAGTTACGAATGAAATGTCATTAGTTATATTTATATAGTGTTACTGTAAATGTTAAAAAATTTAATTATGATACAAAATCGAATCGAACCGAACCCAAACGGTTCCATAATTATATTTGGACCCGACGAAAATACTCGAAAATTTTGAAACTGAACCGACCCACAAACAGTCTTAATTTGTTCCCATTTTTGCCGCATTCTCTAAAATTCAAGCTCATCAGAGGACCACTTTCAAGTACGTAATAACGATAACAAAAGATACTAATTCAAATATATGATAGCTACAATATTGGCAATAGGGTTGGAAGCAGTCCATTTTGAAGAAAATAAAATAGAATCGAGAACCATTGTGAATCATGTAAATAATAAATTGAACTCTTGGTTCCAACTTCAATTATGGAAACGAATTATTCAATTCGGTTCGGTAATTAAGTTTTAAAGTTGTAATATTTCTAATAACAAAAATAGCACGACAATCTAACAAATCATAACTTCCAAACCTTAACTGACTCTCGGAACAAATATCAAGTTTTGAACACAATGTTTCAACTCAAATACAAAATAACAAATAAATAAAATATTTTCATTTTTAGGGGCAGAATTTCCAGAAAATACTAAAACAGCAAAAGGGTCGACTCAAATATTTGATTGTGTAAAACAAATAAACTGAATCATAAATGGTTGGTTCTCAATTCTAGAGCATGTTTGAGCCCCGTTAAAATGTTAATAATATATTTTGGAATAGTAGATTGTAGGGGTGTCCAAAAGTTCCGAATCGAGCGATTATTCGTAAGTTAAATGTCCGAACGGGTACCTGAATTGAGAACCGATGGATATGGTCGGGTCTCGGGTCTCGACCACAACCGAATAAGAACCGAAACTAAATAAATTTTTTATTTTTTTTATTGAATTATTTGAATTTTTTTTATAAATAAATTAACAAATTAATTAAATAAATCATATCAGTTCATAATTTTAAACTTTGGGCCTCAATTTTTTAATATGGATCACCGACATTTTAATATTAATATCTACTTTTTGGTATTTGTATGCATTGAATTAATGTTATTCGGCAGCTAGTTATTTATATATTTTTTAATTGAATTACATTAATTTGTAAAAGTTATGAATGAAATGTCATTAGTTATATTTATATTATATTGTTGTAAGTGTTAAAAAATTTAATTATGGTATGAAACCGAAAGGAACCGAACCGAATCGAATCGAACCGATCCACGAACAGCCCTAGTAGATTGATGAAGAATGTGTGATTAAAAAATAAGAAAAAATTTTAGATTTACGTGTAATATTATTTTATTGAGAAATGTGTGGTTTAAGAAAGAATGAGAAATATGTATTTTGAAAAAAATGAAAAATCAAACAAGGCCTAATAAATATTACCCGAATTTAAGTTAAGAAGAATCAGACATAACCATTAGTTTAATTCAATCGATTGTGTGCTTTTGTACATCCCTGTCGATAGCCAGCTAACATGGTGCAAGACAAGTGGGATGGGGATTTAGTTCTCAGCTCTGCTCTGTGTATAGAAAAATGTTGCCAGAATTTCTACATAATACAATTGGAGGTAGTTTCTATTAGAAAATGGCAAAAAATTAAAATTAAAAACTTATGGCAGCAATTCCTTTGTACAAGGGGAATTGATGTTTAGTTCTTCTTGTGCTATGATTTTATTTCTTGTTTAGATTATGACTTTATTCTTTTATATTTTGATTATATATTTTTTTGGATTTTAATTACCTATATTCCTTGAATCAATAGGGTTGGGACATTATTTTGCTTGTATGTAGTCCGGTCCAGTCCCCAATTCATTGAATTTTTTTAGGTAGAAAAAAAATTATGTAAAAAAAAAAAAAAAATCATGTGTAATTTTTTTTTTTTTTTTTTTTTTTTACGTGCTAGCCTGACCTGTAAGCTAGTCCTGGATCGTTCTTGTTAATAAAGAAATGTTTTGTACACTTTTTCAATCATCAATTTTTACGGTCAGAATATTCTAGACAAATTGTAGAGCTTTTCAACTTTCTTCTTCTTTTGAGAATTTTAGTTCTCCTTCCACACCACCACATGTATAAAAATATCATAAATACCCTCGACTGTAATTATCTACAATACTCAGAACTTGTAGAAAGAGTAAGTGTGCAATATCTTAAAACTATGAACAAGTCTGTGTACAGGAAAAAAAAAAAAAAAAACACAAGAGAGCATATACAATATGCACAAATAAGTGGGCCCCTTTTTTGGCAATATTTAATTCACATGAGGTCCATCCTCATGTGAGTATCTGTATTGTTTCTGTATGAACAGAAACATTCTAAAACTATAGCCAAATATTTATCCATTTCACACTAAATTTTTATTTCCTGTAATTAACTTGATTTTCCATCCATAACACTCCTTGATACGATGAGATTTGTATTCTAACAAATGTCCAAGCGTAAAAATAACTAACATGGATAAAACAAGATGTACATAATTTTGTACATAAAGTTTGACATAAATGACAAATGGCGGCCCCCTATTGGAGGGGCGCTTGGTCCCACAGGCGACCCTCCAATAGGGGGCCGCCATTTGTCATTTATGTCAAACTTTATGTACAAAATTATGTACACATAGCATGACCCCCACAGAGATAAACCTTGATATTTGTTTTTTAATCTTACAAATTTTTTTTGGCGAAGTTACATAAGTTTGTTTTCGCCTTTTCTTTTTTATGGGTGCTAACATTTGGGCTCGACAAGACCAATATTGGATTGGGCTGGGTTTCATCAGGTAGACCGTCGAATTTGACACTCTAATCGAGCTTCGAGTGAATCTACCTAGATAACAAGTTACATGGACCTCTTCTTATTTATGAAACCATAGTGCCGAAATCTAGATTTTAATTTAAGTTAAAGTCAATAATTAATTATAATCATATATTTTATAGGATCCGCAATCTTTCAATCACATATTTAATCAACTTTTATCAAAATTTACTAAAAATCTAATTTAAGTTCCCACCATTAATTTTTTTATATTAAAATGATTGACGTTATCTATTTACATATTCTAATTCAATTAACTATCATAGATTTTCTCTATCTTACATTTTTTTCATTGGTTTGGCGATTCCAAGGCTATTCATTTGTTGACATTAATCTCATTCATGCAACCCTTTTGAGAGAAATTTAACTTAAGTATAATATTTGTATCAATTAACAATAACATACTTTATCCATCTTGCCATTCTTTTTGATGGTTATGAGGCTATTCATGTGTTGACATTACTCAATCCATGTACCCTCTTTAAGAGAAATCTAACTTAAATTGAATATTGGTATCAATTAACGATATTAAGCTCTCCATCTTGCTACTTTTCATTCGTTTGGCTCAAGGGCTATTCACGTAACCCTTGTTTTCCCCCATTAAAATTTGAGTAATATTATTTAGCATCACTGATGTTAAAAACGTTCATTCATGTGACACTAATATAACATTTAAATGAAAAGTATAATTAAATAATTTTTTTTAATCATACATTTTCTCAAAAATTATTATTTCCAAAATCTCATTAAAACGAGGGCAAACAAGGCTCGTTTGTATTATGTTGAATCCCAACGTAAATTTATTTTGCATGAGTCGAATTGAAGATGTTTCAGACTCAAATTGTCGCGTTACGTGTACATAATTTTTTAACAAATTGACAAGTGGCGCCCGTTTGCTATTCCCAAATCCCAACATTATTTTATAAATAAATTATTTAAACTTAGCCAATCATGCACCGAGTCCACACTGAATATTCACATAATAGATGGCGGGATTTGTGCGTACAAACAAACAACCGATGATCCTCCTCCCATTTTAGCGGCCATCGGATTGCAACCCCACCCCTCTCCTCTTTCTGAATAACCCTTCGTTAAATAAAAAAAATACACGTATTTATGCATACACACGTATAAGGCTAAACAACCTTAATCTCAGGTTCCTTGATTCCTTCTATTATTAATCTTCACGTTTCCTTCCTTTATTTGATGCAGCCTCGTGGACCCAGTGATTTTTTTTTTCTCTACCATTGTTGATCTTTGATATCGTATAAACTGGACAAAAGGAACATCGCAAAAATTGAATTTATTGTTTGGTTTTGTGAATTTAGGGGAATTTTACTTGTTGGAATCTGTAGTTCTTCAGGAAGCTGCATTAGCGAGTTTTTCTTTATAACTCGCACACAGATATACTCATAGGTACGTCTCATTAGATGGAGAAAGAAAAGAAGAAGTACCCGATTGGGGCAGAACATTATACTCTGTACGAAGAGGTTGGGACAGGTGTTAGCGCCTCTGTTCATCGCGCGCTCTGTTGTCCGCTTGATGAGATTGTGGCGATCAAAATTCTTGATTTCGAACGGGATAATTGCGATCTGGTAATTCCTCTGTTTTTGGATGTATGTATACGTAAAAAAATTCAATTGTTCATGCAATTTGTATTTTGGTGTCATTTTTAATATTGGCTGAATGTTTAGCAAGTAATGGGAATTTTAAATATATATCTCCGCAATTTTTTTTTTTTTTAATTTTTCATTAAGGTGTTTAAAGTACAAAATCAGGTGCTCTCATGCAGATATTGTTTGCTTGCTCGGAATTAGGGTTTAAGAGTTGGTATATAGACTCAAATCCAAATTGATCTTGTACAATTCTCATTTTTATTATATTTTATTTGTGTGATGTCAAAACCGACTGTCAAATCTGTAATTTTTTAGCTCAAGGATCCATGATTTCGAAGATTGAGAAGGTATTGAAGTTAAATTTAAGAAATTCGATTATTCAATGGGCAATTGCGTGCTTGGCCATAAAGAGTAGCCAATTTACTGAAAAAGGAATCCTTTTGAAGTATTTATAACTTTATGAAAATTAGTATCTTAAAACCATTGGGCTAAAATTATGGAACTTTAGCAGTGACTTCTTATAGTACAAAAGGCAAGAAAATAATCGAGTCTGGTAATATCTTATGAGCAATATAAAATGCATTCCTCAGTTACAACATGGATGAATGCATGGGAAAGGATTTGTTTCTTAAATGTGACATGGAAATAGTTACATCAAAATCCTGTTTGCTAGTCATTCCTGCTCTTGTTGAATAGCATGCTAATAGTTTTGCACAAAATGTACAGGTTAATGAATTTGGTTTCTTAGTATGAGTGTTTTGACTGTTTCCATTTTTCGTCTTATACTGGACAACATGATAAGTTAGATTTTCTGATTCAGTTCTTGCATTTTACAACCAGAATAATGTTTCACGGGAAGCACAAACAATGGTCTTGGTTGACCATCCGAATGTTCTTAAATCTCACTGCTCCTTTGTTAGTGATCATAATTTGTGGTTCGTAATGCCTTACATGGCTGGAGGTTCTTGTCTACACATATTGAAGGCTGTACATCCAGATGGTTTTGAGGAGGTTGTTATTGCTTCAATTTTGCGTGAGGTGTTGAAAGGCTTGGACTATCTTCATCAGCATGGCCACATTCACCGGGATGTCAAAGTGGGTAGATAAATTTTATTCAAATGTTCTGTGGACAATCTTTGATTACCTTCCTTACTCATTTTCTTTGTGCCAATTATAATATACAGTATATTGAACCATATTTGTCATTATGTAGTTGAGCACCCAACCTCTTTTCTTCCCTTTTTGTCTTTTTCCTCTTTAATCTTCATATCAATATTTTGGTTAGTTTGACATTTTAAAAAGTTTCACACAAACATGATGTAGCTATTGAGACTCTCTGTGATAATCATTTCCATCACATCTACAGTATCCTTTTCAAACTTTAATAAGTCAAATTTGGAAAATTGGTTATCTTTTGTCTCCTATTGGAAATTTAGATTGCTGCCGCCACCAAGGCAGTTTCTCCTCTGCATTCTGATACAGTTTGATACACTCAGTAATCTTAACTTTCATGGCTTTAATTATTAACATCAATTTCTTGCGCTGGTCTTCTTTTAGGCTGGAAATATCCTAATTGACTCACGCGGTGGAATCAAACTGGGGGATTTTGGTGTTTCTGCTTGCTTGTTTGACTCAGGTGACAGGCAACGCATGAGGAATACATTTGTAGGCACTCCTTGCTGGTATGGTCAAATCAGTAAAATATTTCTGTGTATTTTACTAATTTTTCATATCTTTCCCTTTATTTAGCTCTGTGTCTAGGGAGTTCCCCCTTTTGTTGCCAGTTGTGAAAAGAAATATCTTCTGTATCTTGCATAATAACTTGCACGGCCCATATTATAAAAGAACCTTGATTTTTAAATATAGTAATGCTGATCAAGGTATGGTGCATTGTATTGACTTAATTTTTGTTCTACTTTTATTCTGTTTAATGCATGTGTGTTTGTGGTTTTGTAGGATGGCGCCTGAGGTTATGGAGCAATTACACGGATATGATTTCAAGTCTGTTTATATGTTGTTTGCAGTTATCTATTACTCATTGCATCATATTTCGGACATGTTTCTTAATTATTCAGCAATTTTTCAGAGCCGATATTTGGTCTTTTGGTATAACTGCATTGGAGCTTGCGCATGGCCATGCTCCTTTCTCAAAGTATCCTCCAATGAAGGTGCCTTTTCATTTAATGACATGCTTTCTTTCTGTCTGAAACCCATTTAGCTTTTTACGAATACCATACATGATATACAATTTACTCCTTTAGGTATTGCTTATGACCTTGCAAAATGCGCCTCCTGGTCTTGATTATGAGAGAGATAAAAAGTTTTCAAAGGTATGTTGGCGAAAAATGCATACTGGTTATTAATTGTGAATTGTGATGTTTAGATGACATGCATTTTATCCGTATTTGTGGCTCTAGTCTTTTAAGCAGATGATTGCTAGTTGTTTGGTGAAAGATCCTTCAAAAAGACCTTCAGCAAAAAAGCTGTTAAGGCATTCCTTTTTCAAGCAAGCAAGATCAACTGATTATATTGCCAGAACTCTTCTAGAGGGGTTGCCAGCTCTCGGTGATCGTCTCCTGGCACTGAAGGTATGTGATCTTGTGAAGATGTTATAAAGTACTACAAGCTTTCGATGATTTCTCTATATTGTGTTCTATTCTAATAGAAGTGTGTATACGAACTTTAGAGAAAGGAAGAAGATATGCTTGCACAGAAGAAAATCCCAGATGGGCAGAAAGAGGAAATATCACAGGTTCAATTTCAGATCCATAATCACTGCAGATTTTTGTATATTATTATGTCAGGGATCAGCAATTGATCAACTTTCTGATTTCATAGTAATTGTTCTCTAAACAGGGCACTTAATGCTATTTGGGTATGTGTACAAGTCCTTTTTTCTTGAAATCTTATCTACCAATGAGTTTGAAGCTAGTCACTTTCATTTTTATGTCATTTCACGTAATTTTGTTCGATAAGATCACAACTTAAGGTCAGGATGCCGGTTGTGGAAACCTCAAAATATAAGGTGCATAAAACTAGCTTTTGATGGCCTGCATGATTGTCCCCTTGAGGCGCACGCATGAATTTCTCCTTTCCTGGAAGCCACTGGTTTATTTAGACCACCTTGCTTGCATGAGAGCTTTCAATTGTAGAGTAAGGAAACCCCATTAGAAAAAGGTTAGCAGACTGTCTAAATGGAATTACTGCTTGCAAACTCCATCCGTGTGTCTATACATACAGTCAAGCTTCCACTTGATATTTTAAAAGATTGAAACTCAACAAAGAACTTACAAACGCCCTTTCTAAACCATTTTCATGAGATCACCCTCTTCCAGAGGGTTTTCTGTGAGATGACCTCACAATCTTCCAGTGTTAACTGCCTAGACCACTTCAAACTCTACCAGGTTTTAAGGAGATTTTCCAATAGGCATGAAGAAAAATTGGTGTTGCAGGTAAAGCAGAACTCTGGTATAAATTAAATTAATCTTTCTAGGCTTAGAGTGAAAGCTCATTAGATAGGCATCCTAATAAGGTTTTGGTCTGAAAGTGAGATCTTGAAGGGTAGTTAAGGCTTTTCATTTAGTGGGATGCTGATTGGTTAACTGTATTTATTGGTGATAGGAATTGAGTTAATTGTATGTTGGTATTTGATTTCTGAGGTTTTAATGCACTCGGAAACTTGCGCAGAATGAATATAAACGTGGGATTAGTGGTTGGAACTTCAACCTTGACGATATGAAGGCTCAAGCTTCATTGGTAGTAATTCTGTTCAGCCTTTTGCTCTTCTAATTGGTTCAATTGCTGCAAAGTTTGATTCCTAGGGATTATACTACATTTTCTCTGGCTGTCAGATCCAGGATGATGATATACCAGAAAAAGATGAAGATATGCAAGGTAAACAACTTCAGCATCAATCATCTTCATCCAAACAATTTCGACAGCTTCAATATCAGCTGTCGTCTGCAAGTCAATATTCAGATATTGCAGATTTGGTATGTACACAACATTATGCGGTTCTATATAAGTGTGATATTTTTCAGACTCTCTTTGGTGTCTTACAACATAATTCTTTGCAGGATGATAATGGTCAATCTGCTTCTTTCTCATCAGTCGACTCCACTGCTAACATGTACATCATCATATTTCAATAATGCATGCATACATCTTGTGACATCACATTTATAAGCATAACCGTATTTACCCTTTTGAGTGAGTCACAAGTATGCAATCTCAACACTTGCATCTATACAGTATGGACATTGTCAATCTGTATCTCAGCCCTTTCGCGACCTTATCATAAATTTGTTTGGTTGGTTCTAATTGAATTTGTTATACATTCTAGAGCTAAATGTGAAAAGTCCGATGGGGATGTAAGCATTTCTGGTTCGACAAGTGAGCAGCAAACATCTAACATAATTTCTCCTGGAAAAGAGAACCGCGTGGAAAATAATTTGGCAGAAAAATCTGAGGCTGCAGTTATTGGGAAATCATCAGATGGAGCCCCTATACATTATCATCAGAGGTGCAATGACTGATCTTTGCTCTCTTGATTTCTTATCTGCATTGCTGTTTATACTTGTGTTACAGGATTATTTTCTTGGATATTTCATTAATCCACATGTTGCCAACACAAATATGCAACAAGTGTACTCTACTTTGCTGTTGTCGAATTTATCAGTCAAATGTGACTGCACATCCTCCAAAAGTCAGGCATGACAATAAGGAGTGTTCAAACCTTAGAAAATTGCTAATTACTCCCCTTCGGTCTGTAAATCGTTTTAGTGATCCATTATGATTTAGAAATGGACAAATCAATTCGTCATGGTTTTGACAGACCTGCGAATTTCCTGATGTGGTTTTATTTTTATGCTGCTAATTATCCTTCATTCCGGTTTCACAACTTTATTTCGAGCCTTCCTCATATTGATCTTTGGTTATCTTAGCTCAAGTTGATTAGTTGAGCGTTGAGCTAGATATGTCTGGTACTTTCTCATTTTAAACACTAGTTCATGAATCTTTGTAAGATGTTGAGAGGTTTTATTTTTTCCCCTACCCTTCTCTCTTTCTTTCTGTATGTGAGAATAAAGCATCTCAAATATTTCATCAGTTATTATTATTATCATTTTTTTGCCTTACAAAGTTGAAACTCTTGGTATCTGGTTGAAAAAATGTTTCAAATGATGAACCAGTTCAATATACAAAGTTTACAGGGATAATGCAGTACTGGAAACCTCTCAATTGGTATTGTGCAAGAAAATTTGCTATATATCACAATCTTTAGAGTCCTCAGTCATAATTTTTACTTTCTTGCACATAATGGTTCTCACCTTCTTTTTGGGTTGGTATGTTTTCAATTACGTTGTGTGTCATTTATTTTCTTAGACAAATTTGTATTATATGCTTTGCATCCTTTAGCGATAAACTGCAAAATCAGCCCCAGAATTTGTCGAGCTGCAATGGGGCTTTCATTCCACAAACAGTAGATGATGCCCTTCCAGAATTAATTTCCAAAGGTTCAAGAATATTAGGCAAGTTTTTTTTTTTTTTTTTAACAAAGAACAAGGCTTTTGGTTTGTTATCCATTTAAAGCAATATCTATTCTTGTTTAATTGTGTATTTTTGGTGCAGCAAATGGTGAAGAACTTGAAGAGAAGGTGAAGCCAGTTGTTCAGCAAAAAGGCCGCTTCAAGGTTACCTCAGAGAACGTTGAGGTAGAAAAGGTTTCTGTTTTTGTCTAGTGTGAGAAATTTTTACGTTTACTACTTATTAATTATGTCCTTCCAGGCGGTTGGAGCTCCAATGCTACAGAAAAGCCACAGCATGCAGGTTGGTGTTAGAGAACAAAAATTTATCTGACACACACTATATAAATCATTAAAGCTGTTATTTTGGAACAAAGCCAACTCAAAAGATTTACTATGTAGCTTTCGATGTGATTTGGTCCATAACAAAAATAACAATCCTAGATTTTAGGTTTTATTAGTTTTGTTCATAATATATCACGACACAGACGATATCAAGATTGGTTACCAACAGAGCTAATGATATTCAAATAAAACCATTTCAAAATTTAAAATGTAAAGTCTAATTATGGCTGTTGATTTTTTCTTGCTCCGTTACATTTTTTATTATAATATCTTACAAGAATGTTATGGGCTGTTTAGGTGATTTCTCAACATCCTGCTATTTCCCCACCACTGCCTTCTGATTCTAGATCATCAAGTTCTGTTGGACATGCCTTTTTTCCTACGCTGCAGTCGGCTCTGCAAACGAATATTCTTCAAAGGGTATGTATTAGTCTCAGACCGAGTATAAATCTTTTTATCTTTCTTTTATTCGTTGAAATTTATTTTCTTCTCTGCTTTTTCCCCTGCAGGATTGTATCCTTAGTCTAATGAAGCAAGTGTCTGTCTGTGATTCTACAGGTTTCTGCAAATGATGCATCTTAAATTCATAATTTTTTTCATCTGTTATTCTGACTTATTGTGTCTAGCCACCCCTGCAGACGTAGGATGCACTTTGACAAACATATCTTGCATGGAAAAATCCTTGGTACGTAATAGCACAAATTTATACACGTGTTTTGCTTATGTGTGCATTTAAGCTGCAATCTATCCCCGTTCGATTTTACATAGCATTCTTAAACAGAACTATTGTGCAGATTTTTATACCATGTGCTTCTTGATTTGAAATATGTGAAGTTAATATTTACATTTTCTCTCATTGTTTCTCTAGTTGGAGGCAGCTCAAGATAGGGAGAAGGATTTACTTCGTGAAGTAACTGATTTACAGTGGAGGTATCTACAATTTTATTTTCTTATCATGTGCCACTGTCTACAGATACATTATTGGATCGAATAAGTTATAAGATTCTTGTGTTTTCTTTCTTGATGTAGGTTGATATGTGCACAAGAAGAGGTCCAAAAATACAAAACAGAGAATGCTCAGCTAAACTCTTAAGTTATATCGCCCTCAAAGCTCAAAAGTAGCGATGGAAAACATCGATTAGGAGGCTTGATTGACCATTAGAATTTCATTTTGACACTTAAAAGTTGATTTATTTGATCGGATGATTTTGTTCTTGTACACAATTATGGTATGGGAACCACCCAGAACTTAAAATCTGACAATTGCTAGCTTATTTTTTGCTCTTGCAATTTTGTCTTAATTTGGTTCGACTAATATGGTTGTGGTAAGTATTTGATATTTCTTGTTCTCATCAGTTTATTGAATACATACAATTTTATAATTGGTATTATTATTATCCATATATTCTATAGGACTCACTGTTTATCTTCTTATTTTTCTTTATAAACTATTTATAAATTGCATAATCTCATTTAATCATGTTTTTATACTTTCGTATTACAAACATAAGTGACTGGGTTTGTATAAATCATCACAGTTAATATTGATTAATTGATTTCACATTTTGGCCAAAAATTGGATTTTGATGAATTTCATTTTTTTCCTTCCCAATTTTTTTTTTAGAATCTTATTGTTTATTGATACTCAAAAATTTCTGAAAATTAATTGAAGATAAATGTAAATGTACTGTTGATTTTACATAATTTTTTATCAATTGGACACTTGGCGCCCCCATATTGGAGGGGCACCTAGTTTGTGAGTGTAACATGATCCATTAATTAATTGACGCGCAGTTTATGTGATCGATAAATTTAAATCAATTATATATGGACACATCACTCACATTTATCTAATAGTCGTGCAAGCATGTGACCAATATGGCGCGTGAAGAAACAACTTTCCATGGTCTTTTTTTTTTTTGTGAAAAACATTATCTCGAGGAATGTGTTATTAAAAAGTTTCTGAATTTACGTGTAAAATATTTCTTTTCGTATGAACGCGGGGTTGAAGATCAACAGATTGAAAAAAAAAAAAAAAAAAAGAAAAGAAGGGATATCACTAAACTACTCTATGTGATCCCCGATCAAGAGAATCGTGATAGCACAAGGTACAATAAATTTTTTTATACTCTGTTCTTAGAAAGTTGTACCTTTACACGTGAAGGGAATTTGTGGCACAATGATGCAATGACTATTGGGCTCCACTATGCTAGCCCAGCTGGAAATGAAACCCAGCCCACTATCTATCTGTTTACTTGTTGGAAGAAAACGTGTTGGTCTTTTGAGCTGAAATCGTGTTTCCTTTTTACCTAATTTTTGGGACGCCTGTGATGTCACCACGTGTCAACTCCAACACCGTTGGATAGGCGACTGTAGAGTGACTCACTTAAAAGGGTCATTAGGGTTTGAGGCTCAGATTATTCGGTTTCTAGATCTTTCATTCTCTCTCTTTGGCTGCGCCCTTTCTTCTTCGAGTTCTCTTCTTCTTCAGCAGAAATCAATCTGATTTCTGGTTTTCTTTCCCTCGACTGTATGTAATCTTGGGTGATTTACTTGGTTGAGCATTGGTTCTTGTGTGAACCGTGTGTTGGATTAGAAGAGACATCTCATCTTGTGTGATATATAAGTCAAGTCTGAGTGTCTCCTTTGTATTCTTACCATTAGGTCTTGATTCGAGTATATTCTGTGGTTATCCTTGAGGATTGAGAAGCTGAAACTGAAGAATCAAAACCTGTGGGTTCGGCCATACTAAAAAGCTACGATTTCTTCTATTTTACAGTTTCTTGTATTAAATTGTACAACTTATTAGTCCTTACAATTTCAGTTTCGATTGTATTCGAATATTGTAGTTTCCTGAATCTCGCAATATATACTTTACAGTTCATTTTGTGTTCAGTTCTTGAATTTGCACTTGTATGTTTGGTTGATTGCTTGAGCTAATGTTGTGAATCTCCTCCCAACAGTGGTATCAGAGCGTTTGGAAGGGGATCCCCGATGCTTGGTGTGATCGATCTTGACACTGATATATAATTGAGCTTCACTGCGTGATTTTCTCAAACCCTAATTAAAGGAGCTTTGGTGAGATATGTCCATTACTTGAATTTTTTCAAGATTAAATCAAGTTGTATAATTGTATTGCGTGTTCTGAATCGATTGGGTGTCTGACCTTGTGTGGTTCTACTATCTTGGTTGAAGTTTACTGCCTTGTTGGGATTTTTGTCTAGGTTGAATATTTTCTGCCTGTATAGATTATCTGACTTGTGTTTTAAAAACCTGAATCATTGACTCCTTGTAATTCCTTTGTCCAGAAACCATGAGTTGTCTGGAATCTGAGGGTTACTTGGATCACAGTCAAGATTCTTGATAATCTTGATTTTTTGAAAATCATTCCTGCAGTATTACTTAAGCTTGATTGATATCTGTATGTGATTTTGCTTCTGTACAATTTGGTTTGTAGTTAGTTTGGTTGTGTTGTGGTTTGAAATAATTCTGAAGTGCCTGTGCTCTGAACTTGCAATTTATGTTCTCTGTTGTGCCTCTTGAGTGTTGATACTTAACTCATCTACATTGCAAGTCATTGATTGGTGTCTGATTGATCTGCATACATTCCTTTTATTCAAAATGGCAAAATTTGAAATAGAAGTTTTTAATGGCAAATGAGACTTTAGTCTCTAGCGCCAGAAAATGAGAGCTCTTTTACTTCAACAAAAATGTGCTAAAGCCATTGATGAGTCATGGCCTACTGATCTTGAATCTAGTAAAGTAACTGAACAAGATGAAACTGCTTGGAGTATTGTTTTCTTGCATTTATCTGACAATGTGATTAGAGAAATTGGCGAGACTAAGACTACTGCTGAATTGTAGAAAAAATTGGAGAAAACTTATTTGAATAAAACTATGACAAATAAGGTTTATCTCCTGAAACAGTTTTTTGGTTTTAAATTGGATCCATCACTTGACCTAGATGCTAATATTGATAGATTCAACAGATTAACCCGTGACCTAACCAACTGTGACGAGAAACTCTCAGATGGACAGTTGGCTGTGGTTTTATTGAATTCAATTGGTGATAAATATAAAGATGTTAAAAATGCAATTGAATATGGGAGGGACACTCTAATTGTTGATGTGATTGTTAATGCTTTAAGAACAAAAGAGTTAGAGTTAAAATCTGACAAGAGGGAATCTATTAGTGGTGTTAGTTTGATGATGAAGTCCAAGTCTAATCCCAAAAATGATAATTTCAATAAGAAATTTGAACATAAGAAAAAGGGCAACTTTAAGGACAAAAATAAAATGAACACCAAAGGAAAAAAATGTTTCTATTGCCTTGAAGAATGTCATTTTATTAAAGAGTGTCCTAAAAGACTATTTAAGTCTAAAAATGATGGTGGGGCTGCTTTGGCTTATAATGATTCTAATGTTGATGAAGTTTATGTGGCTGTTAACTGTCCTCCTTGTCAAGAGTGGATTCTTGACTCTGGTTACACCTACCATATGTGTCCTAATAAGGATTTCTTTACAGATTTTGAAAATGTAACTGGTGGTAAGGTTTTAATGGGTAATCACATGGCATGTCAAGTAAAAGGTGTTGGGACTATCACTTTAAACTTAAAAGGGAATAAAAAGTTGATTCTTGAAAAGGCTAGATATGTTCCTGATTTGAAAAGAAATCTGATTTCCTTAGGAGTGTTAGATGACCTTAACTTTGACATTGTGATCAATAAGGGTACATTAAAATCTTGAGGAGATCTCAGCTGATTGTTGAAGCTCCCAAGAGACATGGACTTTACATTTTACAAACTGAAAATTTTTTGGAGTCCACTTCAGCAGTAATCTCAGTCCCAAATGATAAATCACAAATATGTCACAAAAGATTGAGTCATATTAGTGATAAAGGCCTACAGAATTTTTTAAAAAATGGTGTTTTTGGTAAAGATAACATTGAAAAACTAAGTTTTTGTGACTATTGCATTTTAGGAAAGCATAATAGATTACATTTCCTACTTGGAATGCATAAATCTGTCTCCATACTTGAATATTTGCGTGTTGATCTATGGGGGCCAGCAACTGTGAGTACACATTCTGGTTTTAAATATTATTTGCTTGTCATTGATGATTTTTCAAGAAAAAATTGGACTTTTTTGTTAAAATCAAAATCTGACACATTTAATGTTTTTAAAGAATGGAAACTTTTCATTGAGAATCAAACTGATAAGAAAATTAAAGTTTTGAGGACTGATAATGGTTTGAAATTCTGTAATTATGAGTTTGATGAAATGTGCAAATTATACGGTATGTTAAGGCATAGAACAATCACACACACACCACAATAAAATGGCTTGGCTGAAAGAATGAATCGTACTATTCTTGATAAAGTGAGATGCATGTTGTTGTGTTCTGGCCTGCCTAAAATTTTTTGGGGTGAAGCAGTTAAGACTGCTAGTTATCTGATTAATAGATGCCCTTCTAATGCTATAGACTTTAAAATCCCAGAGGAAAAATGGAGAGGAAAACCTGTTAACTTTAGTAACTTGTGGGTTTTTGGGTGTGCAGTATTTGCACACCAAACTGAAGGTAAATTGGAACCTAGAGCTCTTAAGTGTGTGTTTTTGGGCTGTGGGGAAGGGGTTAAAGGCTATAGACTATGGGTGAGAGAGTTTAAAGGCTATAAGGTCATTATAAGTAGAAATGTGGTATTTAATGAGGATGACCTACCCTGTTTTAAGTCTGGACAGCAACCTGCAGACCTTTTAGAGACCCCCGAACAATTTGAAAATGTGGAAAAAAGGGTTGAGATTGAGGTGGAGCAATCAAGGGAGGGTTCTGACCAATCTGCCCCTCAAAATGGTGAAGAACCTGAAGTTGAAATTGAACCTATTGAAGTTATAGAGGCTGAGTTAGAGCCTGGACAGTCCCTGGCTGATTACCAACTCGTTAGGGATAGGGAAAGAAGGACCATTAGACCTCCTTCTATGTTTGAAAATGATGTTTCCTTGCTGTCCTATTATGATATGATTAAAGAAGAACCTGAATCCTATGAGGAAGTTTTGAGTAGCAAAGACTCCAAACAATGGCTTGCAGCCATGCAAGATGAGATAGAGTCCCTCAACAAAAATAAGACATGGGTTTTTGGTAAAAAGACTGGAGGGTAAGAGGGTTGTGGATTGTGGATTGTAAATGGATTTTTAAAATAAAAAGGGGTGAACAAAGTGAAGAATGACATAAGATACAAAGCCCGTTTGGTAGCAAAAGGTTTTACTCAAAAAGAAGGGGTTGGTTTCAATGAAATTTTTTCACCCGTAGTAAAATTTACTACAGTTCGTGTCATTCTTGCTTGGCTACTCAATTTAATTGTGAGTTGGACCAATTAGATGTAAAAACTGCTTTTCTAAATGGAGATTTAGATGGAACCATTTACATGAAACAACCTAGAGGATTTGAAGTGAATAAGAAAGTTAACTTAGTATGCCTTCTTAAGAAATCCCTATATGGATTAAAATAAGCTCCAAGACAATGGTATACAAAATTTGACAATTTTGTTCTTGGACTTGGGTTTAAGAGGAGTAACTTTGATACTTGTCTTTATTGTGAGGGTCAAGGTGAAGCTAATTCACTTTACCTACTCATTTATGTGGATGACATGATATTAGCAAGTCATGACATAAAAGAGATTGCGGAAATTAAAAACAAACTAAAATCTGAATTTGAAATGAATGACTTAGGTCCGGTTAGAAAGATTTTAGGTATGGAAGTTAAGAGAGATAGAAGAGAAGGCACACTAAGTCTTAACCAAAAATCTTATATTTTAAAATTACTTAGCAAGTTTTCTAGGCTGAATCCAAGAGTGTTAGTGTCCCCTTGGCTAATCATTTTAAACTATCAAATGATTTATGTCCTAAAACTAAAGAAGAGTTTGAAAGAATGGCAAATGTGCCTTATCCAAATGCAACTGGATCTGTAATGTATCTTATGGTGTATTCTAGACCAGATTTGGCATATTCTATAAGTGTTTTAAGTAGATATATGTCAAATCCAGGTGAAGTACTTTGGGAAGCCATGAAGTGGCTTCTTAGATACATTAATGAGACCTCAAACTTAGGGATTCAGTTTAGAAAACAAGTTGAAGGTGTTATTTTAAAAGGGTTTACTGATTCTGATTATGCAGGTGATAGAGATAATCGAAAATCTACTTCATCATACATGTATACTTTGTGTAATTCTTGCATAAGCTGGAAATCTCAGCTTCAAAAGATTGTGGTTTTGTCTTCAACCGAGGCTGAATACATTGCAGCCACCGATGCCATCAAAGAAGGAATTTGGTTAAAAGGGTTACTTAATGAATTTGGTTTTATTACAGAAGTTGTTCTTTATTCTGATAGCCAATCTGCAATTCATTTAAGTAGAAATCCTGTTTTTCATAATAGATCAAAGCATGTTGATGTTAGATTTCACTTTATTAGAGATGTTATTTCACAAGGTGTTGTGAAACTTGAAAAGATATCTACTAATTACAACCCTACTGATGTAGATACTAAAGTTCTACCTTTAAACAAATTCCTGGACTGCTTGACCTTGCTGAGTATTGCACCTTGCTGATCTGTGGATGCTGCTATTTTGTGCAAATGATATCTGTGATTTTTTTTTTTTTTGAATAACCACTGATTAACTTGAATCATTGTACCAAGGTGGAGTATGAAGGGAATTTGTGGCACAATGATGCAATGACTATTGGGCTCCACTATGCTAGCCCAGCTAGAAATGAAACTCAGCCCACTATCTATCTGTTTACTTGTTGGAAGAAAACGTGTTGGTCTTTTGAGCTGAAATCGTGTTTCCTCTTTACCTAATTTTTGGGACGCCTGTGATGTCACCACGTGTCACCTCCAACACCGTTGGATAGGCGACTATAGAGTGACTCACTTAAAAGGGTCATTAGGGTTTGAGGCTCAGATTATTCGGTTTCTAGATCTTTCATTCTCTCTCTCTGGCTGCGCCCTTTCTTCTTCGAGTTCTCTTCTTCTTCAGCAGAAATCAATCTGATTTTTGGTTTTCTTTCTCTCACTGTATGTAATCTTGGGTGATTTACTTGGTTGAGCATTGGTTCTTGTGTGAACCGTGTGTTGGATTAGAAGAGACATCTCATCTTGTGTGATATATAAGTCAAGTTTGAATGTCTCCTTTGTATTCTTACCATTGGGTCTTGATTCGAGTATATTCTGTGGTTATCCTTGAGGATTGAGAAGCTGAAACTGAAGAATCGAAACCTGTGGGTTTCGGCCATACTAAAAAGCTACGGTTTCTTCTATTTTACAGTTTCTTGTATTAAATTATACAAATTATTAGTTCTTACAATTTCAGTTTCAATTGTGTTCGAATATTGTAGTTTCCTGAATCTCGCAATATATACTTTACAGTTTATTTTGTGTTCAGTTCTTGATTTGCACTTATATGTTTGGTTGATTGTTTGAGCTAACGTTGTGAATCTCCTCCCAACAACACTAAAATATACGAAAATAATTTCTTTTTCTAGTCGGACACGAAACGAGAGAGAGAGCGATCAGAGAGACGCACAAGAAACGAGGTCTTGAATTTTTTGATTCGGAGAAAAGAAGGAGGTAAGTCAAAATGCGAAGGGAATATTGAAGGGAAAAAAGAGCAAATGGAAGAAGAAGCTATATCATATATGGGCTCCAAGCAAGAAGTGAAATGAAAAAGAAGTAAATATATTATGAATAAAAGCTCAGATTTTTATGGAATTTTTTCTTGAATCTAAATCTCATGACCTTTAATAAGGTCAGCCCATAAATTTTATCTCCTTCCTCGAACTCACACTTTTCTGTTCTTTGATGATTAATTTTCTTCAAGTTTGAAGTCTTAGCATTAGAATCTGAACTCGAAGTTTTGTATTAAAGCTCGAATCTTGCATTGAAAGTTAGGCATTTGGGCTGTTAAGAATTTGAAGAAATAAAATAAATTGCGGGGGGTTTACTGAGTGGCAGAAATAAATAAATATATGGGTTTTTGAAGTTTTGTTAAAAATGAAAGGTTTGTTTGTATTTCGGTTGTGATATTTGGGTTTAGTTTCGAAGAATCTAGACACTTCGTGAAATTTGGAGTTTGGGAAGGAGATTTAGTTTAATTGCAAAATTGAGATATCTAGGTGTGGACTCGACTCTCCAAGAATTGTGTAAAAAAATGAATTTTTGGGTGGGTTTCTGTTTTGGCATTGTTAGGATTGCTATTACAGGGATCAACTGTTGTTTGGAAGATGTATATTTGGAATTGGGGTAAAAACCCCAATTTAGATTTTTTGGAACTTTTTGCAATGGTGCTTTATTTGATGATCTAACATTGAGCATATAGCTTCGGCACAGGGTCTTGAACTGGTGACGGTGGACTGTGCCAATGTACTGAACCATGGTTTAGATTCTTACATGAAAGGTTTAATTAGGTCTTGCGTTGAACTTGTTGGAGCAAGATCAGGGCATGAATTGGCAAAGCAGAATACAGAAAAGCACAAGGCGTGCATGAAGCGTATTAACGGTGTCAGACCAGGTTATCAATTTCGGACCCGAAGTGGAGGCAGGCCTTTGGAAGCCAACAAACATAGAATCCAATCCCCAATTTCTTTGCAGGATTTTAGGGTTGCCATGGAGCTGAATCCATGGAAACTTGGTGAAGATTGGCCGTTACTGCAGGAGAAAATTTGCGTTCACAGTTTATGGTAAGTTAGTTTAAATTGGTGTCTAGCGGATCAAAAGGCATGCTGCACGATGCTGATCTGTGCATTCATGACCTTTTGATCCTATATGGTGTCCCCGAAGTAAATTTAAACTGGGGCAAGAGCAGTAAATATTTTTTCCTGCTGCAGGGCTGATCTTTGGTTGGACTTACCCCTCATCAGCAACCATTCACAAGAGAAGAATGTCTGATTTTGGTTGCACTGTTTTAGGATTAGCTTAACCCTCTCTTCCTATTTTTCTGTTTTTTTTTTTTTTCTGTAATTTACAGTCGATGAGAATTTTACAGCAGTTTTGCAGGAATAATTTGTGAATTTTAGCAAAAATTGCATGATGCAATAATCATATGTATGTAACTTCAGCATTATGATTGATTGGAATCTCAATATTAACAACACAGTTTCATCAGTTGCAGCTTATTTGTTTCTGCTTTTGTTTCCCTCTGCTTTCCTGCTGCTTTTGGTGTTTATACCTCTTCCTTTCAGAAACTAAAATTATGGACAGTGAGTGGTGTCGTCGTTTCTATCACACACACATACTTATTGGTATATTGCTCTGAATTTCATATCCCAAGGAAGTGTGTTAAATCTATGCATGCACCTATAAAAATTCATGTCAAAAATTATAAAGTAAAATAAATTTTTGATCTAGTTTTTGCTGTATTTTAGTGCTGCTTCTTTTTGGGTTGAATTAGTTTATTCGTACCTTTTCTTCCCTTACAGAGGACACCTTAATTTTAGGTAAAAAAAAATTGTAGCATCTAGTAGAAGATATACTTTACTCTGTATAGGAAAATCAGCCCGTTTTCCTGCGTGCACCTCATGTATATTACAGGTGGGCTTGCTTCATATTGTAAAGTTGGAATTCGGGTGGAAAGAAAATGAATTACAGTGAATTGAATTGCTTAAAATTTGTTTTACTTAGAATTGTAATTAATTGTGTTTGATTGGTATAATTTTTCACTTGGAAAACGTTGAATGTTTTGTGTCCGGTTGGCTTCGTTTTTCATGGAAATTGTCCATTAAAGTGATAATTTTTTTACCATTGGATCTAGAATTTATTTCAATTGCCAAAAAAAAAATTGAAAAAAAATTACCATATCGAATACTATTCGTTTGACTTTGTTTTGCATGAGAATTGTCAATAAAAGTGATAAATTTTTTTACCATTGTGTTTAGAAATTTTTCCAATTGAAAAAACTCGAAAATGAATTACCACCAAAATCAAAAGAAAATAAATTCCACCAAATCCAAGAAAACAGGCGCGTGAGAGGTAGAGGTGAAAAACGAATTCCGGAAAAATATTTTCCTATTAAACACTCCATGGAAAATGTTGTGTATCAAACGGGGCCTAATACTATTCTTGCTGAAAGTCGGTTGTGCAACTTTTAGGTTCTGAAACTGCGATTTAGTGTCTTCCAAAGCCCAGAATGGCATCCAATTGAAGGTCATATTAAATGGGCAGATCTGGTGCACTAGAGAGTCAGACAGTATCATTTTCAGAGCCTTTAGCGCCTCTTAGCTACTGCTTCACATTGGTGGAGATCCCTAGGAGTCCTAGCTTGAACTAATCAAGTTGGATGCTAGTTAAAAAGATAACTTCAAATGTGGCTGCCCTCCTTTCTTGGGAAGATGTAACGAAAATCGTGAAATGGTAACTGCGGAATGGCTTTTGCCCTTGCACTTCACCTTTAAAGGTAAAAACTCCTGCTGCCTAAAAAAATCTTTGTAACAATGATTACATCCTGGAGGAGTCACAGGAATAGAGCGACTGGGAAAGAGCTATTTTTCAATAGAAGATTAGTTCATGTAGTCACCCAGTTAGATAAGGTGTTTGTAACAACGATATCAGCTTCAACACTTAATCATCGTCCATGATTCGTGGAGGACACTCGGGGATTGATCGACTTGGAAAGGACTATTTTCAATAGAAGATTGGTTCGTAGAGTCAACTTGTTAGACAAAAAAAAAGTGCATTTGATGCCTGTTGTGAAAGTGATAGATTGTCACTATAAACTTGTGAATCTCTTGTTGCTCTCAACTTTTTAAAGGCTTTAAGCACTCTCTCATTTAAATATTGATTTTAAAGGTGAATTCTACATAAAGTGCTACTGCTATTAACATAATATTGTCCAGTTCCCATGGAAGATTTGACATGCGTGCATAAAAATACAGATAAAAAAAAATAAAATCGATTAAATTACTACAAAACTATAGCGGTACCTTCGACATATGACACGAAGAAACGTGTTGAAGATACACGGACAAAAACATGATGTATTTACACGACTTTACACTGTAAAGTTCTTCGATGTTCAAACTGAAGCTATAGTAGGTATACACACATATATAAACAGAGTAGAGGTATAAAACAAGATGAATGTCCCAGTTGGGACAGATCAAGTTGCCTAGAAAGGCATGCTCAGCCTAGTTCTCTAGTCTCCCGGTCTGCAGGACTTAGCAGGCATAGTTCTCTAGTCTCCATTTTGGGTACCAGGACTTGATACCCAAGGGGGCTAGACCTGTTCAGTAATCTGCCTTATTGATTATGATTCTTGGAGAAGGAGCGGTTTTTACGGCGGTTAAACCACACAAAGTTCCTCGAAAACCAACGCTGCTTGCGCTTAGTATGGCGTGGCATTGGTTCTGATTCTGTTCTTCTTAGCATTTCCCACATTATCTGCACATCCTCGTACCCACAAGTTTGGATGTCATTGCGAAGTTTCAAAAGCCCGGCACCTAAAGAAAGCACAAGTTTAAAATGAATGAGAGAAATTAACTCTTGTTATGATCAAGTTTATTTGGACCTTACTCTTCAACTCTAACTAGTTAAGGAATTAATTTCCTCTGTCGAGACAGGACTACATTCTTTGTTAACATAGTATGCTCCAAAAATTTTATCTTCTTCTCCTAGTCATTTCGATGGATGTCCTAAGTGGCAAACGACAATGTATCTGATTATTCGAGCAATAATTTGCAGACACCTAAAAGTTGATAAATGTGTGAGGCTGAAAAGTTGATGAACATAGTGAATCCATAAAAGGTGCGTTGAAAATGAATTTCGTAAAAAATAAATAAAAATAAAAAATAAAAAAGAGGAGTTTAGAAAATGGCAGCCAAACAAGGGCATACTGTTAGCAATTAATCAACCAGCATTTATCTTTACGCACAAGTAAAATGAATAGGAAGATTGAAGGGTCAAAGAAGAATTTTTTTTGAGCTTCTCAAAGGAGATAAACCCAAAATAAAAGAGAAATATAGATTAAAAAAATTTCCAGTTGCTTGGATTGACAAAAATACAACAGGGTTTCTAGTTTTTCATCCTCTTATCAATTAAAGATTATCAGTGAAACGTTTGAGCTTGAAGATTTCAACTTTTTTACCTTAATCAGAGAAATAGAGAAACATAACTAACCATTTTTGCGAGCCTTGACACGTACAGATGCAGCACACCAAACTCTTTTGATAGGGAAAACCAGTTTGCGCCACCACTCCATCACCTTCCCTTCGGCGACTGAGTCGACTCAACACCAGCCTTACTCCGGGCGGCCAGACTTGTGTTCCCTTCCCTTCGCTCCAACCCTTTTATCCCAGAATCCAATTTCTGCATGCAAAACTCTCTCTATCTCAAACTCTGTCTCTCTCTCTCTCTGCACTGAAGAGTCTTGTGAGAGTTTCTAGCTTTGGAGTTAAAGTGGATACTTTAAACGTTATGCTACAGAGTGAGTCAGGCGTGGATTTTTAACGTGAATTCCCACCGACACGTGACAGTATTGCGTATGCGGTGGCCTTTTTTTTCTAAGTTATTGAGACATTTGTTCTGACTTTGGCGCTCCATGTCTTTGAATTTTTTCTCCAAATTGAAAACTTGGTTTCGTGGGAGTGAGTGAACACAAATGATTTTGCACTGTTAATGATATTCTATTCCGATTGGATTTAATTTAAAAAGCTGATAAAAATTTAAATTAAAAATTAATTTAGCAAACATATCATAAAACACACAAATTTTAAAGGGAAAATTAGAGTCAATGTATCAAACTTCTCACTTAGTTGCAAATTTTGTCCAAACTTTTCATTTGTATCATATGATGTATCAAACTTTTAAAAAAATTGCAGCTCCAATTCAGATTGACAATTTCTATCTATTTGACTACCAAAATTGCTAGTTAACCCCAAAAATGATTTTTTTTTAATAATGTTCACCAAATAGACAAGGGCGATTTGGACATTACATACATTCCCTTTCTATTATTGCACTTCATTGCTTATTTTTCCTCTATTTTCATCACTATTAATATCCTTCTCTCGCCCACACTTAGTCAAGAAAAATCCGCACGTAGATGGAGATAAATGTATGCAGATGTGGTTCCTCAGCGCAAATGAAAACCTCATGGACGAACCTGAACTCATAAAGAAGATTTTTCACTTTTCCTCGAAGCCAAAATCTTGGTGGATGTACCATTTTTGCATGGTGTGACCCTCCTATATGTGAGAGATTGGGGAACTGATTCTAGGTCTATTACGAGCAATGAGGGAAATAGAAGCAAAAATCAACACCCTCCAAGCAACAAGATCAAATATATGGAAGATTGAATATTCGGCTTTGTGTGTGGAGTGTTTGTAAAATCAATTTGTACCTAGGTATGTAGGATGGGTTTGCAGGATGGACGTTTTTAGCTTCAGAAACCGTTGTTGATTTTGTGTTATATGTTATGAAATGTGTTGTAAAATGTGGTTGTGTTGTACCTTTTTCTTTGAAATGAAGTGCCCATTTATGTATTATTGATGGTACTTATTTTCACATTTATATTTCTACCCTTCGTTTAACGAGAAATTAAAGTTCAAATCACACTCCAAATGTTTTGTATGTGGTGCATTAAAGGTGCCAAACATTTTATTATACTTGCAGTGAAAAAACCAAACATTTTGTTATAGTTGCATTTACAATGTCAAACCTTTGGTGATGGTTGAATTAACAATACAAAACCATTTGTGATTGTTGCATAAAAAGTACCAAGGTTTTGATATAGTTCTTAATTTCATGCACCCGATATTCGATGAATACAATTTGAAACCAGATGAAAGCATTGTGTAATGCATGGAATTCAACTTCAATAGTCTATAACAATATATGTGATGACTATTCCATTCAAGACTCCAGGTCACTTTACAAGATCACAACATTTGCTGCATATGTTTCTAGTCCACATCTCAAAAAATACAGCACTTGCAAAATAATTGAAGTTCACTTTACAATATTCACAAAATAAGTTCACTTCCCTACAAAACTATAAATGAGAAAACATATCATGTTGAAGATTTGGATCCTTAATTCTTGGACTTCTTCATTTGTGGCCATGAAGTTCTTTTTGATGGTACTCTTTTCTTTCCTTTGATGCACTTGACTACGTATCTTGTTGAGACTCTGGTTGTGTGCTTGGTTGTGATTCTTGTTGTGAACTAGCTTCACTAGGCAATGGTCTCTTGCAACTTATTTTGTTGTGTCCAGATCCCCCACATCGTTTACACGCCATCTTCGTGTCAATCATTCCCCTATTAATTCATGTAGGTGGCTCAGTTCGTGACCTCTTTCTCATTTTTAGGGTTTGTCTGCCTGTTTTTTCTTCTGTAGTTGATTCAGAGGGTGCTTTCCAAGCTCTAGACATAGCTCAGGTCCTAACATAAGTTGGATCACTAGGGAGTAACACATGAGGTATGTTTCATTGCTATAACATGGATCAATGTAATCATATGCCTATATCCCTTGAAAGCGTGTTTGATATTGCATATGGAAATGGTATTCTAGTCTACTACCATTTTCTGCATGCACATTCATGTTTTGTCAAATCAACACTCCTCCTAAATCCATTTTTGTTGGTTATCATAAACTTATGACTACCTTCAAGTACCTCGCCTCGCCTTTAGCCTTCTCAATGATTTTCATTACTCTTGGCCCAAATGCATGATCCCACCTCTGTGCCGATTCCCTTTTTACATTCATTCTTATCATTTGCTGATGTCTACTTTTTCCAGCATTGAGATGATGGGCTTCTCTTTAGTAATAACAATGGAAGAATTGAATGTCTCGCACAAGTTATTCAAAAGAATATCACACTTAGAATGCTCTAGAAAATGTGATCTGCTCTATTAGGAAGGTGGTTTTTCATTAAACTACTTGTAAGCTTCTTCATTAACATATTTCAATGCATTCATTGCATTCCTCCACTCTGGCATAGTTGTTGCCATTGCTGCAGCCCAAAACAAGTTCTTAAGGGCCAAACCTTTGTATACCAATGTAAAATTGTTGTATAAATGTCTAACATAACACTTATGCTCAGCCACTTCGCATAATTGAGTTATACAATCCACCTTATGCTTTGAAATCTCATACAAGCAACCTTTTTTCACAGTTTCCACAAAACTACTTATTGGCATATTGAGATCAGACCTAAACTTTCTTATGTATTTTTTTTTTACCAGATAACCTGCATTAACCCTTTTATTTTGCCACACCATGATACATGTGTGCTCTTCTTTGAATGTGTTAATTCTAAAACTATTGTCTGGTAATTGGTATGCATATAAAATCCAAGGACAATTATCTTGACATCTAACTCTCAACTATGTCCTCATATTTTTCACATATCTGAATTGCCTAGAATGTTTAACTGAGTACTCAACTATTGCAGACCTTAGTATCTTAACATTATCAAATTTCATCCCTTTAAGAAATGAATAAACCATGTTATCAATTATATTTTAAAATAAGTAACTAAGTATATATGACAAATACATTACCTAACTTGAACTTGGGATCATCCATATCAGTTGCAGGGTTAAACCATCACTCATTCATCCTTCTGGCAGATGATCCTTCTTGTCACTGGGTAAGCTCCTAAACTCATCTGAGTCGTTATAATTTGTTACAACTTTTTTCTTGAGGAACTGCCTCATCTTCCAGCTCACCTATTCCGGTATCTATGTTGATATCAAAACCTTCACTCAACTTGAAATTTGTGTTTTCATCATTTTCATCCATGTGTATATTTTCTTCCTGCTTATACTCCGAGTCATTAAATTCCTCAAAAAAAACCTCTTCATATTCATCATCTATGGAATCTACTTGCTCATCAAATACATGGTATTCTTGCTCAACATGATGATTTGTTTCAATGTCAACATGTGATTCAGTTTGCTCTGGTTTAATTTGCACGTCAGGTTTAGTTTGCTCTGGTTACTTTAGTTCAATATGTGGTTCAGTTTGCTTTTCATGCTCTAGTCACTCTAGTTCCACATTAGTTTGTCCAACATGTACATTTGATTGACAATGTTGCACATCTGGTTCAGCAGCCTGCACTTCTGATTGACTGTGCTGCACTTCTTCAGCAGCATGTACCTCTGATTAAGCAAACAGCACATTAGTTTCTCTAGCTCGCTCGTACCTCAAGTAAGTCTGCTTCAAAACCACCGTCAAAATCCACACCAACCACTAGTTCAACCTCAGTTAAAATCAACCTTTATTTTCCCAACGTCTGCCTCTGTTAACATCGATTTTACCAAGATAAGCTACTTCATCTGCTTCCATGTCATCTACTTCATTAACTATGTACAGGTCGCCACTTTCTAATGGGTCATTATAAATCTCAATAGCATAGCATGGTTGCTTCTCATCCACTGGTTCATCATGTACACTAAAGTTTTCAGCATTAACCAATTACCACTAGTCTTACAATCAACCAGGGAAATATTTGCATCCCATGACAACTCCAAAATCTCAACTAGAGGTAAGTAATACAATTCAGCCATTCTACTTTCACCAAGACACTTCACTACATTCATGAAATTGGAATATTTGACCAACCAGAATGATGTCTCAAGCAATCCCTTATTCTCCATCTTGTGCAGATTCCTGATTCTACCATAATTTCTCAACATCTTCATGGCATTGTCAAAAAGAAATTTGTTAAAGAAATCAGGGTCGACATAATCCAGATAACTTATTTTACCATGCTCGTACACAAAATTTCTCATCTTTCCAAATAAAACTCCACCATGATGTAGACATATGTTAAAATACTTTGTATTTTCCCCTTAAAAATGAAAACATAAAAAATCAGGCCCTAACCATTTTTAGTTCGAGCAATGCACATGTACAGAACAAAGCTATTACACAATATATTAACTCCCAAGTTATCAAATCACTCAACATTTTCATATTTTCCATTTCATGAAGACAATCTATACGCATGGCTTGAAATAACAAAATTTCATACAGTAAATGGAAATTATAGGGAGCACATTTACCATAAATAAGTTGCGAAATAGAGTCTCAAATATCACTGCAAAATCTGATGGAAGATCATCTTCTTATTCGTATTTGTCGTCCTCATCTTCATGGTTTTTCGCAAGTTCCATAATGGATAATGAAATGAAGAGTAACTAGCTTTTTTATTTTTTTAAAATGGAAAGTGTGTAATGTCCAAATTGCCTTTGTCTATTTGGTCAAAAAAAAAAAAACTTCATTTTTTAGGTCAACTAACAATTTTGGTAGTCAAATAAATGGAAATCGTCAGTCTAGACTAAAGTTGCAATTTTTCTCAAAGATTTGGTATCTCAGATGACACAAATGAAATGTTTGGATAAAATTTACAACTAAGTCAAATGTTTGGTACTTTAGCTTCTATTTTCCCATTTTCAATTATATATTTAGTCAATTTTTATCGAAATTTACTAAAATTTTGAAATTTTTTTTTTGCGAAACAGTTAGGGTCCGTTTGATTACAAAGATGGAATTTGGATAGAAAGAAAATGAACTCCAGGAAATTGAATTGCCTAGAATTTTTTTTTATGGGAATTGTAATTAATTGTCTTTGATTGGTATAATTTTCCACCTGAAAAATGTTGAATATTGGTATCCATTTGACTTTGTTTTCATAGAAATTGTCAATTAAACTGATAATTTTTTTTGCTATTGGGTCTAGAATTTGTTCCGATTGCCAAAAAAATTAGAAGAATTACAAATTTTTTTACTATACCAAATATCATTCGTTTGACTTTGTTTTGCATAGAAATTGTCAATAAAAGTGATAAAAATTTTTACCATTGTATCTAAAAAATTTTCCAATTGCAAAAAATAAAAACTAGAAAACATTTTCCCACCACTTTGGTGGGAAAATGATTTCAAGAACATATGAGTGTGAGGAAAATAATTTGCCTAGAAAAAAAAACATATACCCTTATTATTTGTTGTGTTCAATTATATAAAGATTTCTTATATCTAATAGTTATTTGTTTATTGAGATGGTCACTTGAAATGAGTTGGTTTAAATGAATAAGCCCTTTTTATTCTTGAATCGCCAATAAGAAGAAACTTCTATAATCTTTCTGTAGTAGATCATTCTAGCTAACGCGATCTTTTCACCAAATTTAGAAAGAAATTTTCGAATGCAAATACTTACGACCTTCTCAAATATAAGTCAACATTTGGAATATTTATAAATTATTTATAAATAAGAATAGTAAGATGAATAGTCGTGGATCTCATGAAATGTGTAGATATGAAATGAGCATTGTTATGAACGTATAGTTGAAATTAAGATCATGTTTAAGCCTCATTCTTTAAAATTTCATTTTTTCCGAACTCATTTTTAATCATATATTCTCTTAATAAATTAAATCTACACATGAATCCAAATTTTTTCATACTTTTTAATCTCACATTCTCCAACAAAATCACTATTACAAAATCTATTAACCCAAAAAAATGGGGCTCAAACAAACTTCAATTTTGATTTTGATCGAATTTATAAATAAGTAATAAGTTAGTGCCAAACGAAGGATAAGCTGAAAAATAAGCAAATAAATTCCCAAAAGATACATATCCGTCGCACCGAGAAGCTATTTATAAAAAAACCTCTCGATCTCAAGTTGATTTATGATTATGCCAGTCTTGGTGTAAGCAAGCTATGTAAATAAAACTAACAAAAATTCGAATCCTTCTCATGGAAAAACCATTTTTATAGGCTAAGTCCCTGTTTGATAGTGATTTTTAATCTAGATTTTTATCAAAGTTATATTCAATAATTAATTTTACTCACATATTTTATGGGTCCCACAACTTTTCAACCATGTGTTTCATAAATTTTTATCGAAATCTGCTAAAAAAATTATTTTAGTCTCCACCAAACATGGCTAAATTTCTTTCAGATTTCCCAACCTTCCATTCCCGACTACCATATATTCAACTTTTGGACATTATGGGCACAATATCCCCATTTGAGAGAGAGCGTTTAATTAGAAGTTAAATGACAACGCAATACTCACATCTTGTCTAATTGAAAGAGTAAAATTGTTCCCAAAAAAAAAAAAAAATTGTTCTAATTGAAAGAGTATTAAATTTTATTTTTTATTTTTTATATTCTATTAAAAGTCCTTTTCGACTTTATATTTGCTTTTAGATTAAGTTACTAGATCCACAAGACATAGCATGTGGTATAAAAATTAAAATAGTATAATTAATCATCATTGGGAGATTTTTTATAAGAAAAGGGACAATAATTGCATGATTTGAAAAGTTGAATGGACCAAAACAAAATATCGTTTTAAACATGTTTTGTAGAAGGGTCACGTTTGCATAGGAGGACAACATTATTATTTTAAAGAAAAGAATGTCGAATAACGTAGTCTACAGTCGAGTCTTGTCGACCATAATATGTAATAAAATTCGCAATCATCCTTCGTCATGTTATGTAGTCATGGAGAAAAGGTGAAGTGTGACTACGAGTGGAATTTGACCATATTTTGGGCTCATAGCTTACTACATAAATTTCAAAAAGTACCATCAAGATACATTGAATCGACGATTAATATTAACGAGTTCAAAAATGAATATTCTTCCTTGTTTAAAAAGTTAATGGTTCTTGTACTCAAAACACTCAAAAAAGGATGTCGTGGAAATGACAAATAATAATGGAAAATTTGATAGTATCTTACACGGACGGAGAAAGGGGAGTTTAGGGCTGCCTCAAACCCATTTAATTTTTCATAGATTAAACATTTTTAGAATACTTTTTTATTTATCAACACAGAGCAAAAAAATTAAAAAAATATCCTCATCTAACTCTGCCCCTGATTCTACGAATTTTAGTGCATGATTGTTTGCTGCTTCCACTAAATTAGACTAATCTGAGAGACATGGTTCTATTTGGTTCTGGTTTCAAGAAAATCGAATTGAACCATGAACCATTGTTTTTTTGTTTTTTTTTTTTTAAATAATGGAACCAAATGAATTTTTTAGATATGAAATCGAACCATTCAATTATGGTTTGGTTTGATTTGGTTATAGTTCTCATAATTAATTGAGAAAAAAAGGGAAATAACATTTGAGGAAAAATAATTGAAGGTTGATGCTTCAATTTCAAAAATCCATGCGAACGGTGGGGTTGAGCACCACGATAGATGGTAATTGTTAGTCTCCATGTAAGAGTCAGTGTATAAATTGAAAATAAGAAATGAATTAGGGTCTTGATCTCCAAAATAAATTAGACTATATATATATATATATATATATATATATATATATATATATATATATATATATATATATATTTGGTTTTGGTTCTTGGCTCTAGAACTAGAACCGAACAAGAACTAAAACCAAATGGTTCTCAATTTCAAACCAGAACTACAATTTTTTTTTTTTTTTTTGGTATAATTGAATTGAACTGAATCGAACCGTTTGGTTTCGTTTGGTTCCGGTTTGATCTAATTTGATTTGATCATTTTGTCCACCATTAAGACTCCTTGTTTGACCCTATTAAATTTTTTTTGTAACCACACATTCTCCAATAAAGTAATATTACAAGTAAGCCACAACTTAAGGTGTTAAGAGAGTGAAGGTCTTTAGTGAAACACTTGCCTTAGTTACCCCTTGCATGTGTGAGCTCATTGATCTTTGTTGGATTTTACCTTCATCACTTGGTATTTCGAATCCAGCAATGCAGATTTTATAAAATCTGTCCAGGTTCAAAAGGTTAGCTTCGAAGATTTCAAGTTTCTTAGAGTCTTGAAGTTTTTAAGGGGAGCATTGCTGCTTAGTTCGATTACCTTCCTTCCTCAGGTATTTTCGAATTCAGCAAGCAGATTTTGGGTTTCTTCATCCAGATTTCTATGTTCTTTGTTCGAATTTTTCCAGCCCCTGGTATAAGTTCGAATCCAGCCATACATCTTGAGGTTCTGCCGATAACTTGTATGCTTTATTCATCAAGCTTTCTTGAATGTTCGGAAGTTTATGTTCTTGAAGATTCACGTTGTTCTTGGTATATTGAAACCGGCCAGCAGGTTTTAATGAGCTCTTGAAGATTCAAGTTTTTGTCTTGCTGTTTATTACTTGTTTGGGCAATTAATTCAAATTTTCTTCCCCCCTTATTTGAAAATTTGAATTACTCAAACTGACCTTGCAGTATTACAGCATTGTTCCCTGCTTTTTGCAGTCACACCTTACCCGTTTTGGCAAAGAATTCAAAAATTCTTTGTTCTTGGTTTGGCCAAATTCAAAAACTTTCCCACACTGTTTTTTGAATTCCAGCCTGTGTTTATCGTTATACTCAGGCATATTACATCCATTTCGAGTTTCCTTGCAAGAATTTAAGCTGGCAACAGCTTATTTCTTCACTCGGAGGTTCCAGCATATAAGGTTCGTTTCCAGCACTATTTTACCAAACGCAGACTCTTGAGTCCTAGGTTTCCAGCTTAACCAACAGCCTACTTGCCTGGGATATTCAGTTTGGGTTCGAAATCTAGCCTTGCATACTGCTGGTCATCTAACTTCTTCCATACGGGTCTCTTGGTTTTTAAGCATTGATATGGATTTTGCTCTTGATACCAAAAATGCAAAGTGTGCTGCCCATTTACAAGGTAAGCAATTTGAAGATTCCTCTTCACATAATGCTGCCCAACATTCCCCAACAGGGAAAACAGATTTTGTTCGATTATTACCTTCATTAATTGGTAGTTCTCGAATCCAGCTATGCAGATTTTGTTAAATCTGTCCAGATTCAAAGTTTATCTTTGAATATTTCAAGTTCCTAGAAGCTGTGAAACTCGGCCAGCACGTATATGAATTGTTATTGAAAGATTCGAGTTTTTCATCTCTTCTAGGAAGATTTGAAATCGGACAACTGTTGGAATTTCGTGTACTTGATCAACTGAAGTTATAATGTTTTGATTCATGCTCCGTCCCTTGTTTTGGATCATTAAAGAGTTAATTAAATCATCAATCATCAATCGCCGACATTTACATTGAATTACTACTTGCTCACCCAAAAGTAAATGGTTAGTGATTGCTCACCAACCTTTGAACAAAATTATCCATCCACCACCGGTTTCAATTTCATCCATCCAATTAGACAAAAAAGTCCACTTGGCAGATGGAAATCCTAGGTGGCACTAACCGTGCTAAAACTTCACAGATGGACAAAATCCATTGGAAAAAAAATAACATATTCTCTTTTAAAAAAGGGAAGAATCATTCTTTACATACCTCTATCAAATTTTTTGTTTTTTTCCAATCTTCAATTTGCAAACCTTTAGCCATTAATAATGATTGTGGGGGGTAGCACCACCAATTTCAGTTGAGTTTATTCAGATGTCAAGGAAAAAAAGAAAATCAAACAGCTGAACATTTGCTATACCTCAGAATTTTGTTGAATGCTTGCAACAGAATATGTACATCAGAAGAATGTGAAGAAGATATCATGTTGACCATTTTGAAGACACAGAAACTAGGTAAGAGCCATCATATATATACTGTTGTCGGAAATTCGACTAACACAATCGAAAGAACAAATAAAAATAATAGAAAATAATACTCACACAGCTTCATCAACTTCCCTAGAGCCATAGCTGACCACCACCTCTCTTTCTAATCCACCCAAACTCATTCAAATGTGAATCAAAAGAGAATTCAAAGGTTTTAGATTAGGGATGGAAAAGTATTTGGAGGAAGAAATTGATTAGGTTTGGTTATGGATGAAAATGAATTAGGTTTGCAGAGTAAAGAGCAAAAATAAAAAATTTTTGACAGAGCAATACTCAAAATTTTGTTCAATACAATTTATTTACATGATCAAAAAAAGTAATATTATACGTAAATCAAAAATATTTCCTTAATTTTTAACCATACATTCTCTCAAAAATTATTATTTTAGAATTTATTATTTCCAAAATTTTATTATAATGGGGATAGACAAAGGCGCAATGTGTCTTCATGATTATAAAAATATGTGAGAGAATAATTGTTACAGTAATTTCTTTTCCAGGTAAAGTCAATGTAGGCGGTAGGCTAGGGGGAAGATGAGTTGAGGCTTTTTTTTTTTTTGTAATTTAAAAGAGTGAGTCTATGGTACATAATTTTTTGACATAGGGGTTCACATAATACTCATATGGGGAAGGGGCCACTAAAATGGTGGCTCCCACTCCATGTGAGTATTATGTGAAAAATTATGGACAATTATTATGTACCACTGACATTTTTGTTTAAAAGAATAATAGCAGAAAACCTCATATTTCAAACTTTTTGTGTGAAAAACTTTACTATTGTCAAATTTATCGTTAATAACAGTAAAAATATCAAAATTTAAAAGTAATAATTGTAATTTTAGTATCCAAACTTTTTATTCTTTTAAAAATTATACCCAAGTTTTTTTTTTATGTATCACTCATTATCCAAACCTTTAAAACTTTATTTCCCACCCCATCACACTTTATCTTCTTTCCCAAAACTTTATTATTTTAGTTAATCCCTTCCAAAATCCTCTTAAATCTCTCACTCCTAATTCGTCATTTTTTTCTTCTCATTCCCAAGATAGGTACCCTCACCCACACACACACACACACAACAGTGCTTCACACAGGGCATGGTGGACACTTGAATTCATTGAAGGCAAAAACACAGTAATCTGCCTTAAAAGCTGCCATGGCTATTACCTCACGGCTATGGACGAGCCATTTCCTCTTGGCATGACAGGAAAAAAGGTTTTACAAACTATTTCGGCAACAAAAATGGACACTTCAATTGAATGGAGCTTGTAAAAGAAGTGAATTGTGTGAAACTAATGACAAGGGACGGGAAATTCTTGAGGGCTAATTGGGGGACGTTGCCATGGAGGGATTCAATAACTCATGATATTCCTCATAAAACTACAACTCAAAACTCGGTTTTGTGGGGGGTGGATATTTCTAATCTTGGGAATGGGAAGAAGAAATGATAAATTTGGAATGAGAGATTTGGAAGGGATTAAATAAAGTAATAAAATTTTAGGGAAGAAGAAGAAGTGAGTGGGGTGGAAACTAAAGTTTTAAATGTTTGGGATTATGGGTGGTATATAAAAAATAAAAAAATAAAAATTGGGTATAATTTGTAAAAGAATAAAAAGTTTGGATATTAAAGCTACAATAATTACTTTTAAATTTTGATATTTTTACTGCTTTTAACAACAAATTTGACGGTAGAGTATTTTTCACACAATGTTTAAAATGTAGAGTTTTTCTATGATTTTTAATAGGTAAGAGGGTATATCGCAAATGTAAACGTTTTTAGGGGGTTTCTACTATTAATCATAATTTAAATATCTATAAATTTGTTGGCAATTTCACTAGCAGTCACTCAACTAATCGGTTTGTTTTCGTGCTGATGTTCTAACTTTAATTCGTTTCAGTTCGATCACCCAACTTACATTACTATTTCAGTTTGAACATATACACGACCAAAACTGACAGCCAGTGAACCAGTGAGGTGACTAGTGAACTGATGAAATAGCCGCCTGGAATTTGTTTGAAGTTAAACCAACTTTTTCTACCAAATTCGAACAAGTGAATTAGGTATCTTAAACTGATGAATGCACATACACTGATTAATTAATCGCTGACCGATTTAAAGTATTTACAACACATTTCAACTCTCACTGTCATTCATGTCCAGGCCTATTGCTCTAGACCCAAACCCCACTTCCAAATAAAACACAGATATCAATCCAATTCGTGGTGCATTGCTATGAAGGCATCCTCGTATAAAGAGATACCCATCAATATCATTAATACATGCGCATACATTAACACACAGTGCAATATGGGGACAACCTCTATAATTTGTGCATGCCATTAAATTCACTTTACATATAGTCGAACAACTGCAGAAAGACATAAATACAAGTGCAAGAAAAACAGTATGAAAAAAGCTTTTAAGCATAAGTTGAACTATTTAAAAAATCGCTACTAAAACTATTCAAAATCAATCCACTCATAAATGCTCAAAATCGTTACTTTAAAAAACACTCATAACGGGTACCCCAAAACTCCCGAGTAGGCCATAAACTAAAAGGATAATAATCATAATATTTAAATTATTATAGCATCTCCAATGATGGCGTCAATTGAGTGTAAATTGGCATCTCTAAAACCACATTTACATTTCAATGGATCTATATTCAAATTTCGCTCCAATGTGAAGATCTAAAAAAATTGGGTGCAAGTGGGTTGATAAATGTCTGCCTCTTGTGGACTTTTTTGACATTTTCTTCCGGAAAATGCGATTTGAAGAGGTTTCCATTGAAAAAGTTTCCAACCACTTTGAAAATTTAAATCACGATTTAAATCTTTAGAGCAGCATTGGAAATGCTCTAAATGCAAAACATTCTTCTTGAGGATTTGGCCAGCACTTCCATCATCCGCAGTGAACAATGTTAGAGAAATATTGATATTATCTTGCAATAATTTATATTCGAAATAATCTTTTTACAATGAATAAACAATTGGATAGAATTTCGACTTACAGAATGAATAAAACATAGTGATCATGGTCGAGGCAAAAGTTTGACTCTTTCTCCTTAAAACTATATTGTCAACGCTGGTGCGACGGTCTTCCAACACTTATCTCCCAAGATACTACGACCTCGATTTGTAATAGTAACATTCCAAATTACAAGACCTGACGAACCTACTAATATTTTGATCTCTCTAAAACTGTAGGACTTAAAATGTACGCAAATAATATTCAGGATCAAAAGGCACAATATGAAATAATGCAGGACAGAGACAGAATGATTATATTTTACAAGACAGGAAATCATTAATGATTATGGAATGAATAAAATCTAGCATATGAGGACATATTTATAGAAGCTGAAAAGTTGTGTCCAAAAAACACAATAGTCAAAAAGTTGTGTCATGAACAGATACAACCTATTTGGATAGATAGTTTAACAGTTAATCGCCAAATTCTAGGAGAAGTCACGTGTAGTGCACAGAAAAGTCTGAGGAATAAATTAATATATTATTTAAATTAATAATAAAATAATATAATTCAAATATTATTTTATCAAAAAATATATACCAACTTGGCCCAAGCCCACAATCTGTGACCCATGCCAAGCTGTTGGCCAACCGGTCGAATGGATGATGATGGAGTGCGCGTGGGCTTTGATTCAACTTACTAGTATGTATGTCTTCTCCTCTTCAAAAACTATTGGTCCCTTTGATGTTCGTCCCAAACTTAAACAATATAAAGTGGTTTCTATTCTTACAATTTTCTTATGTGGGGTTGGGATTTTTCGATTTTCCACCAATTTTTATTCTCAATTTATTTCAGCTTCAAGTGGTCACTTTTTGTCTTAACTTCTCATTAACCCTAAATTAGTTTTGAGAAAATAAATACATTATATTAATCTACTCATGGAATAGAATACACTAGGCCAAAGAAATATGTTGTCCTACTAACGGGATCCATTTAAATAATTGGTAAAAAGTTGGTCAAATTAACTAATTAAACCAATTTTTCAACAATCTCCCACATGAATGTAAATTAATATACTAGACTATGTAGACCCTATAGAGATTGGCAGAAAGTTATTGCATTGGGATAGATACCTTATGGGCTTGAACCTTCCGTAGTAGAATACTCTCGAATTTACCTGGTCAATCTATAAACGCGATGTCTTCAACCGTAAGCCTTTGTTGTAAACCAAAACAAGAGTATCAACACAATAATTTCCCTAACATTTTTGAGTTCTCACTATTATATTCATTTTTTACCCTGAACAACTTTTCGATTTCATAAGTGCTTCAGAGTATTCAAACCTTTGAAACATTCTCATATAAGCAGCCTCAGTTCACACTTATCTAGATGATTTATTATTAAAAGTACTTGGCATACTCCACTTGGATAGTCCAAGAATCATTAAAAGTATAGTTTAACCTAAAACTTTCTATATATAGTACCTTTCTTATCATAGAAATGGGTAGAAGTAAACTCCTAAGTGCTATTTGAATCTTTATAACTTAGTTGTCTCATTGATCCAAGGTCTTGGGATCTCCAGTTAGTAAAGTTGGATTACCATTACAAAGATCCTTATGTAGTAAGCTTTAAGTCCATTCTTCTTGATAGGGACAGTATCTCTTGGTAAGCATTTAGTAAGCGGATTCATGAGATTTTCTCTAAATTTTACATAATCTGTGAAAATAATATCATTTGAGATCAACTATTTAATTGTATTATGTCTTCGACGAATATGTTGAAACTTACCATTATAGATACTATTTTGTGCTCTATCAATAGCTGACTGACTATCAATACTAATTGCAGGCACATGTTTAGGCCAACATGAAGTATTCTCTAAAAAATTACAAATTAATTGTTCTTCCTCTCCAACTTTATCTAAAGTTATGAACTCAAATTCTATCGTGGATCAAGTTATACACGTTTGTTTATATGATTTCTAAGATATGATCGCACCACCAATGATAAAAACACAACTACCAATGCATTTTGAGTCTTTTGTATCTGATATTCAATTAGCATCATTGTATCCTTCTAATATAGTTGGGTATCTAGTATAATGTAATCCAATATTTGAGGTGTATCGTAGATATCTAAGAATACTTGCCAATGCTTTTCAACGGTTATTATTTGGATTACTTGTAAATCTACTAGACTCGTTCACTACATACACAATATTCGAATGAGTGCAGTTTGTAATATACATTAGATTGTCTATTATCCGAGAGTACTCCAGTTGAGATACGAGCTCGCCTTTATGTTTATCTATGTAGAAGTCTACTCCAGTTATATATATATATATATATATATATATATATTCAACACACATATCTTTTCATGTCAAATGTTTTGTCAATATTTTCTTAATAGTTGTTATGATATCATGATTACAACCCATAATTATCATGTCATCAACATATAGACATGCACTTGGTGTGGTTTTAATATAAATGCACTTGGCATACTCGTTAATCTTAAAATCATTTGACAACATAGTTTTGTCAAATTTTGCGTGTCATTATTTTGGCGCTTGCTTTAATCCGTATAATGACTTAACAAGTCTACACACTTTTTCTCATGTCCAAGAGCAATGAATCTTTCGAGTTGTTCCATATAAATTTCTTCTTCTAACTCACAATTTAAGAAAGTTGTTTTAACATCCATCTAATGGATCTCTAGATTATGCAATATTTCGATTGCAATCAATACTCTACTAGATATTATCCTTGTCACATGTGAGTATATATCGAAGAAATCGAAACTTTATTTTTGTTTGAATCATTTAGCTACCAATCTGGCATTATGTTTATTAATTGATCAATCAGTCTTTATTATTCTTTTGAAAATTTATGTGTGTTTCACTCATCATATTAATGCTACTTAATCTTGATATTCAGTATGATTCGTTTTGGAACATTTTAATTTGTGTTTTCGTATTATTTTATAGGTTAGCTGAATTGGTGTTAATGATGCAAATTTTGGAGAAAAGAATGATTTTGGCATGAATCAATGAGAAGTTAATGTTGATTGGGTGAAACTTGATGATTGAAGGCTAAATTGAAAGAAAGAAATGAATAAGGAAGAAAAATGGTGAAATTCAAAGTTTAAGGACTCGATTGCAACTTTTTAGTAGATGATTCGGACCACGAAACTATGCCCCCGTTTGGCACCCATTTTTTCTCATTCTCATTCTCATTATTTTTCTCATTCTTTATTTCAAATGCACATTCTATCAATAAAATAATATTACACATAAACCTAAAAATTCTCCTTACTTTTTAACAACACATTCTTCCATCAATCACTATTCAAAAAACACATTTTTCTACTAAAATGGGTGTCAAACACCCCTTATAATTAAATTGATTGGAGTTATCCGGATGCAATTGGAAGTCAAAAAGGAGTGAAATGTGATCAAATTATTTTCACAAATCAATTTCCAACCGCACAAGTATGTTCCAGATTTTTATCCGGAGATTGAAACTCTTTTTTGACATAGTAAATGTTCGAATTAGAGAAAGTTATTCGAAGTAAAGTTGTAGCCCTTTGAGTTATCTTTCCAATGCATTTTGAATCGCATCAATCAAATATTGGGAGAAAAAGTTATGATAAAAATAATGAAGGATGCACAGTTCTGATTTTTCCACCCGAAAGTAGGCATCGCATCGCCACTATTGTTGAATTTCAACAGCATCGAGGCACTTGGCACCGTTAGGCAGAAAAATGATTTTTTTTTTTTTTTCATGTTTTGGTCTTTTTAAAATTTCAATCCAACCCTAACTCTTCCAAGACTTCAAGATAATATAAAATTATAAATACAACCCTGAAGATCACTTTTCAATATAATTCATCAAGTCGAGCAAGCATCCAAGGAGGCAATAAGCAAGCCATCATAAAAAAATCAATGAGAAATCATGAACAACATCACAAAGAAGATTAAAGATCTACCAAAACTAATTTTTCTATTCTACTCTCTATTTTGTTTTATTTGAATTTGACTATTTTTATGGCTTCCGTCATGAATTAAATAACTCTTCTAGGATTTTATGTAACCAAAACTTGAGAATATGATTTGATTTGATTTTAGTTATTTTTATGAAATTTTCATTTCCGTTTATTTGTGTTATTGATTCAATACTTTTATATAATTGACCACTAATTGAATGATTAAATACTAGTCAATTTCAATACTCGAGATAGTGGAATTTAGGCGCGATCATAACAATAACACAACTTAGATTTTATGTTTGAGAGAAAGTGTAGAATCTATGAACATTGTTCCATTTAAAAACCATGATCTTGATCAGTCTTGATTTTAATTCGAAATAGAGATATTGGAATTAATTTTTAGGATTAATTTTTACCTAGCACGAGAGAGAGAGAGAGAGAGAGAGAGAGAGAGAGGTAAAATTACATTGGGGCTCTTGCTTATAATATGAAAAACTGATTAGAAATAACTAGTTTTTTGAAAAATCATATTTGATAGTTAGGTAAAATCATAACCCTAGACTTTCTCACCTTGATTATTCTCCTAACTTGTATTTATTTGTTGAATTTGTCACCATATTCATCATTAGATTAGTTCAAAACTGTTAATTAATTTGATTGTCTAAATAAAATAGAAGCTACTCAATTATAATACTTTGTAAAAATTATATCAACATTGTGAGTTAGATATCCTAACTCCATTATTATATTACAAAATTTGACATTATTCACTTGCGGTATAATTTACGTTGTAGAAAATGCATGACAAAAATTCATTTACAACATAACGGTTTGTCACCAAGTACAAGATCTACCTATTCTCATATATGATTCTGCATAATAAAATCAATTTCACTATTGATAGCCTTTTTCCAGAAAGAGTTTCTGGACTTGACATTGTTTCATTGAACACTTTAGGTTAATTTTCTAATAAATAATTTAAAAAATGTGGACCAAAAGATGTAGATGTTTTGATATTTTTGCTACGTCTCGGTTCTTCATTACTTTAGTGATTACCAATTGTAGTTTCATAAGTTTGTTTTTGCGAGCTTATCTATTTCCTATCCTTACTAGGAAAAACATCCATAAAAAATACATAATTCTTAGATTCAATAATAGTATTTTCATGTACATCCAGAATGTCAGACTTATGTACGAGAAATAGATAAGTGCTATTGTTATTAACATATCTAATGAATATGCAATCGATGGTTTTAGGCCATATTTAACTTGTTTAGACTTTAATACTTTTATCTGAAGTCAAACATCCCTACACTTTTAAATATTTGTACGAAGGTTTATGACATTCTCATAACTCATAAGGAGCTTCGTTCCTATTGTGTGGTAATTTATTTAGAATACAGTTAGTTGAGAGAAATGTTTCCCTCCATAAATTTAAGGTAAATCAGAACTAATCAACATAGTGTTCATCATCTCTTTAAGAGTACGATTTTTGCGTAAAGCAATATTGTTTGATTGGGGTGAATAAGAAGCTGTAGTTTGACGAATAATCTCGGAGTCTGAACAAAATTCTTCGAATGGTGCTCCATATTTTCCACATCTGTCACTATGAATAACTTTTATTTGTTTGTTAAGTTGATTCTCAACCTCATTCTTGTACTGCTTTAATACTTTTAAGGTCTCGTCTTTACTTCTTAGCAAATAGACATATCAATATCTTGTGCAATTATCTATAAAAGTAATAAAATACTTTTTACCTCATCTAGCTTGTACAAACTTTAAATCACAAATATCACTGTGAACTAGTTCTAGAAGATTCGAGTTTTTTTTCAATTGAATGAAACGGTGTTTTGACTAATTTAGTCTCTACACAAGTTTCGCACCAATGATTTTGATCAAATGAAATAGAAAGCAATAAATCTAAACTTACTAATTTACGTAAAATATTAACATTAACATGTCATAATCTATCATGCCATAAATTATAAAGTTCAATTAAGTAAGTAGAAAATTTATTTTTATTAATGTCAAAATCACAAAATACAAGCATTACATTCATTTTGAATAACCCATTAACATGTCATTTTTTGTGAGTACAAACTTGTCAAACCAAATACTAGCTTAAACCCATTTTCGCAAGTTCAATTAAGTAAGTAGAAAATTTATTTTTATTAATGTCAAAATCACAAAATACAAGCATTACATTCATTTTGAATAACCCATTAACATGTCATTTTTTGTGAGTACAAACTTGTCAAACCAAATACTAGCTTAAACCCATTTTCGCTTAACAAAGCTCTAATACCAAGTTCTTACGAATATCAAGAATATGCAACACATCGATAAGGGTTACTTCTTTGTCTGATTTCATCTTCAGCACTACTTTACCCAGATCAACAACTTTTAGTGTCGTTGAGTTGTCCCTAAATAGCAGTCGTCCATTTATAGGAATGTAAGATGAAAACATCTCCTTATCAGCACAAACGTGACGAGTAGCTCCAGTATCTATGAACCATTCTCTCAAATTGTTCACCATGTTTTCTTCAAATAAAGCAGTTGGCAGCATTAGTTTAGATATACCATTGGATAATTTGTCTTCCTTGATCAAGTGTACTTGGTTCTTTTTGTTTTGCTTTTTTTGTCGACTGTCCTTTGCGATGTGACCGGGTTTACCGCAGTTATAGTCATCTATTTTGAATTTCTTGGCATTGCTCTTTTACTTGATATTACCCGAGTGCTTCCTTTTCTTTCTAGTATTTGGCTCAACCAATTTGACTTTAGCCTCCATTTACAGCTTTCCAGATTTCTTCTCAAAATTTCAATTATCTTCCTCAATTCTTAATCTTACAATTAGACCTTAAAGTCCCATTTCCTTGCGTTTATGTTTCAGGTAGCTTTTGAAATCTTTCCACATTGGTGGTAATTTCTCAATAATCTCAGCAACCTAAAGCGACTCACTGAGTTTCATACCTTCTACATGTATCTCATGTAAGATAATTTGTAGCTCTTAGACTTGATTCATCACTATTTTAGAATCTACCATTTTGAACTCCAGGATTTTGCCTAAAACGAATTTTTTCAATACGGTATCTTCTGGTTTGTACTTATTTTCCAATTATTCCCACGGTAGTTAAGTTGTCTTGACCGGACTTTATACATTGTGTAGTGTGTTGTTAATGCAATTGGGGATGTAGTTTCTGCATAAGAAATCATTATGACTTCATGCATCGAATGCTGCTCATTTTTTAGGACATGTTTCCCTTTTCTCAACAATTGGAGTATCTTCACTCAAGAATTTTGTCAAATTTGGAGTTGTGAGATAAAAATGCATTTTCTGTTGACGCCTCTTAAAATCCGCTCCTGTGAATTTTTTCGTTTTCTCCCCATGAGCATTGTTAGGGAGTACGACGATGTAGTATTATTTGCTATAATCTAACAAAATTTCAAAATACAAATTAGTACATAGAGAAGAAATTATCATCTTAAGATTGTTGGAGAAATATTGATATTACCATGCAATAACTTATATTCGAAATAACCTTTTTTTACAGTGAATAAACAATTGGACATAATTCCGACTTACAAAATGGACGGAATACAACAGAATGATAATGGTCGACGTAAGAGTCAGACTCTTTCTCCTTAAGACAATAATGCTTCACACTCGTGCGATAGTCTTCCATCACTCATCTCCCAAAATACAATCATCCTAACTTGTAATAGTAGCACTCCAAATTACAAGACCGGTGAATCTACTAATATTTTGATCTCTCTAAAGCTGAAGGACTTAAAATGCATGAAAATAATATTCGGGACTAAAATGTACAATATGGAATAATGCAGAAAGATGTGATTATATTTTGTAAGAGAGAAAATCGGGAATGATTTTGGAATGAATAAAATCCGACATATGGGGACCTATTTAAAAATTTTGAAAAATTGTGTCTAAAAGACACAACTGGCAAAAAGTTGTGTCTTGAATAGACAAAACCCATTTGGACAGGAAGTTAAACAATTAACCGTCAAATTCTAGAAGATGTCACATGTCGTGCACAAAAAATTCGGGAAATAAATAAATAATATATATAAATGTATTATTTAAATTAATAATAATATAATATAATTCAAATATTATTTTAATAAAAAATATATACCAACTTGGCCCAAGTCCAAGCCCGAGAGGCTAAACGAGGACGATGCGTGAAGTTGGAATAATGCAGGATGAGATGATTATATTTTGCAAGAGAGAAAATAGGGAATGATTTTGGAATGAATAAAATCTGACATATGGGGACATATTTTAAAAGTTGAAAAGGTGTGTCTTGAATAGACACAACCCATTTGGATAGACAGTCAAACAGTCAACCGCCAGATGCTAGAAGATGTCACGTGTCGTGTACAGAAAAATCCGGGGAATAAATAAATGTATTATTTAAATTAATAATAAAATAATAGAATTCAAATATTATTTTATCAGAAAATATATACCAACTTGACCCAAATCCAAGCTCGTGCGACTGAACGAGGACAATGCGTGAACTTTGGCTCAACCTATTAACATGTATGTTATCTTCCCTTTAAAGATTATTAGTACACTTTGGGATTCGAATCCAAATCTCAAACTTGAGTAATATAAAGTAGTTTATAAGTATATGGGATTAACATTTTTCAATTTTCCATCAATTTTTATTCTCTATTTATTTTAACTTCAAGTGGTCATCTTTTAACAATAATTTCTCACTCACCCTAAATTGGTTTTGAGAAAATAAATATATTATATTAATTTACTCATAGAGTAGAATACGCTTGGCCAAGAATATTTTGTCCAACTAATAGAACCACTTAAATGATTGGTTAAAAGTTAATTAAACCAATTTCTCAACAAACAATCCAATGCAAATTATACCTCATGGTCTTCGACTTCTCAACTGCAGCCTCGAAAATGCGCTTCGTGCTCACAGAAAACATCACATCGATAACTGATGTCTCCGATTGAGCAAGACTCCTAGAATTATTCCTATTTTCTTCATCATTTTGCCAAATGTTGTGCAGCATCAATCGTAATCCCAGAGCCCAAGAACCTAGCTGGTCCCGAGCTTCCTCAACAAGGCCTAGCAAAAGGTGCTGAGTAAACGCCGTGTCTTTCCCTAACACCCTTTGTAGGAAAATTGTTTCAACTTCAAATATAGGATTTACAACTTGATACCAATTTTGATGAACAGAATAAAAACTGTATTTACAAATACAGTTTGCGCATATTATAATATAATGTAAAATATATATATATATTGTAGTAAACAATCAAAAACAATTGCAGAACAAAAATATGCAAAATCGAACAACCAGAATCTGTTAAAACCGTATAACGCTTTTAACCCGAGGCCTGTGTCAAACACAGTTTCCTTAAAACAGATTCGCCCCCTCACCGTACGTGCTTGAGGATTGATATGAACGTCTGCTTTCCAGGATACAACGGTAGAACCAGTAGTTTCTGAGCACCACAGAGACCACTCCGGCGAACTGACTATGTGTCTGAATAATATCACCACCGAACTCGAACAAGATCGGGAAAAAAAATGCAAAACGGAGACTGTATGCAAACGGAAACAGAAATTGCAGACAGATGAATTCGTGTACTGCAGACTGGAAAAATGAGATAACTATATAGACAACTGTAGAATAATTGCTCAATAACTTCATAGCAATTAACATTGGAGTTTTAGGAGTTTCAATAGTTTTGGAAAACCAAAAGTCTATTGAAAAAATTAAAATATGTAGCAAAACGTGGACACTCCTAAGGGGCCAATTTTGCTCCTTTCGGTCCGACATTCGTGTACGCAAGTCGCGCTCGCACACAAGTTCAAGGTCTGAAGCCAATTTCGGTCCAAGATTTGCACCCCCCTGCGCGCGCACGTGGAGAGAGCCTATATGCTACACATGATTACACCATTCTAAAGTGCAATCCTTTATAAAGTGGTTTTAATTTTCATCCACTTCCTATGTGGGACAAAGCTTAAATTTTTTTGCTTTCCCACCAACATAAACTCTTTTCACATGGCATACTTTGAGCTTCAATTTCTCATTCACCCGAGCATCATTTTTGACAAGTAAATATATGATTTCGATGTACTCACGGAGGAGAACACAAATCAACTTTCATCTTTCAAAATAGCCAAGCGGGTCCCGCTCAAAACTAGTGCCAAAGTCAGCCCATTTTTCAGTTTTTCCAACACCCTTTACTTCCTCTTTCAATAAGGCCTGTTCGATTCAAGAATATTTTTTATGGAGGATGGAAATTAAATTATATTCACCTTTTTGCATTTTTGATTAACTAAATTTTTCATGGAATTGATATTCCACATTTTCTTGATTTTTGAGGAAAAGTTTTTCCCATATATTTGGTGGAAAAAACTTTTCTATGCAACTTTTTCTTTTATTTTATTTTTTTTAGAATGAAAACAAATTATATCCATTCAATGGACAATTTTTATGAAAAACAAAGCCAAACGAACCTCTAAAGATCCAAAGTTTCAATATTTTACAAGTGTAAAATTATATCAATCAAACACAATTAATTGACAATTCTCAGTAAAGCAAGTTTTACGCAATTCGATTCCCTGAAATTCATTTTCTTTCCACACAATTCCATTCTTGCAATCAAATGGACCCTAAATCTTTCAAAAACTCCCGATACTACATAAAGTGGCGGTTTTTCCTTATTGAGATAAACTAAGGGGTTATTCTTTTTATATTTTAATTTTGTGTTTTGAGTGTCAATTTTGACATTTTGAAAACACCCAAAACACGTTTTGAAAATTTTGGTTTGATTATAACTAAAAACATTCAAAACGACAAATTTGTCGTTTTGAGTTTTCTTTGTAAATTTTTGACTTGTTTTCAAAAAAAACATTTTCAAAAATAGGAAAGAACGCATTTTCACTGTTTTGAAAAATCAAAAACGAAAAACGACCTGAAAACGAAAAAAAAAAAAGAACATATCTAAATGTTTGTTGCATCCGTGTTGAGAAAGCAATTTTCCAAATTAGGACGAAAAAGATGATCATCGTCGACTACAGACCGGTGGGTGTGTAAATATTAGAACGAAAAGCATGGTAATTTGGGAAAAATGAAAACAGTTTTTGACATCGCCGGGGGTTATTAGAGAGAGAAAAATGCCATTTGGGAAAAAATTCACCGAAAGCGGTGGCGAACACGATAATTCTATCAACAATTTATTTAATTATATTATTTTTCTATATGAATTAATGATACATTCGAGAAGAAGAAATTGAAATAGCTCGATGCATATGTGGGTCTAAATCGCTATCTACACAGCAAGGGAAAAAGAAAAGAATAAATTTTATAACCTTTTTTCTGTGAATACTACAAAGTTCGACTAGTCCTTGGTGCCAAACGTGCTACAAGAGTTCAACTGCTCTCAGAAGAATCAACTTGGCTCCACAGTTTATCAGCATAAGCTTTTTCATCTTCCTTCTCCATTGTGACATATTGAGCAGTCTCCATAATTTCCTCTTCTTCCTCTTCTGGTATTTCCATTTCTGTCCAATCCTGCGCAGCTGCAGCAGCTTCACGTTTTTCTCTTTCTTGCTCTATAAGCTCAGCTAATGCTTCCTTCATTGCCTGTGCTGTTGCGGGAGCATCTCCTGGTCCGTATTTTGGCGGAGGCACGACAAAGGGCAAAACAATATCGTCCAAGGTTGTACTCTTTTGTTTGACACAATCTACTGCGCCTGGTGGGGGGACAACGAAAATGATTCCAAGCTCATAATTAGAAATGTGTAATCTTGAACCTAATACGGGATTATTCCTCGAATTTCCATTGGCTTGTCTGTCTAGCGAATTGGAGATTGGCCTTCCCCAGGCGGCTGCACTGAAGTTGTGCGATCCACAATAAACCCATCCGAAGGAGGACGCGTCTTTCCTAGAGCGGAACCGTCTGCATCCTACCTGTTCATTCCAATGCATTAGCTACACGATGTCAATTTTTTTTTTTTTTTTTTGATAACTGTGGATATCCGGGCCAGCTTGCGCGCACCTCAACTAATTCCACGGGGCCCTAAAATTTACAGTCGTTTCTCACCTCAGTGGCCCTAAGGGGACTCGAACTGGTGATCATTGGGGAGCAAACCCAAGGCCTGACTAATTGAACTACCCCTCAGGGTTACACGATGTCAAATATGTCCCAAAACAAATGAAAAGAGACATTTTTATCATTTAGATATGGTTTTTTTTTTTTTTTTTGTTCGGTTGGGGGGGGGGGGGGGGGGGGTGGTGGTTGTGACAAGAAGAAAAATGTAGAGAAATAAATTAAATAATGAACAATTTTTATAACGTACGTATTTCAATAAGGGGGGGATCATGAGAAATTGGATAACTCATACGGTCAATATTTCAGTTTAAGAGGACCACGATCGCAACTAAATGTGGCAAACATAGACAGGAACGAAAATTTGATCATAAATAGTTTATAACCTAAGAATCAATCAAACATAACCGCCATCATCCAACAGCGAAAATCATATCATCAGAGTTTTATGGAAAGCAAAGCCTATTTGGTTACCAAAAGTGCAAAAAGAACGACAAGAAAATTTGAAACATATGCATCGAGCTGTCAAGAATGGAACCAAGTTCATGACAATATATCGTAAGAATATGAAAGGAAATCAGTACCTTGACGTGCATAGGAAGCCCAACTCTGTCACTGGGATAAGGAATTGCATCATGGAGTATGCCAACATTTTTCAACTTCTGCCATGTTTTCTGTAAAGAAAACCATCATCTGATAATTATGAACAATTATATAGAAATCCAAGTGCATGGCATAGAAATTCTTAGGCAAAATATTCCTCGAAAAAATAAAATTGTCGTAACAGTTGAAGATCTGGAATAATAATGAAAATGTACATTGTTAAAAACCCAAAATCTATTTAAAGCACGTCGTTACAAAGAAGACAAGAGGCAATCCCATCACAATGCCTTTGAACCAGTAAGCTGAGTACCTGTGAGAAGCACAAAAGGCGCTTTGATGCCAAAATACCACTTCTTGTGTTCTTCACTCTATTGATAGTTGGGAAAACAATCCTGATAGAGGGGTTTTTTAACTCTTGACTGCTACTCCAACAACCCCACTGTCAGAAGCAAGCACAAACTACTCAACAAAAGTAAAATATGTTATACCAATGCACAAATTTCTATAAGCTAGCATTGTCTCACATCTGGATCGGACTCCTCAGATTCAGAGAATGGCAATGATCTCTTTCCAGCTGCTGCTGAAAATGCAGCTAAAAATTGAGGATTTACAGATCCAACTGAGGATGAACCTTTAAAATACTCACATGTTAGAAGAGAACCATAAAAAACAGAGAATAAATAATTTTATCAGAATAAAGTATCACTAATCTACACATTCACTCACCAAAAAAGAACTCAGATTCTAAATGTTCAGGCCACTTGTACTGATCCAAAACCTAGGGAAAAAAAACAAAATTGAAGAAATCAGCAGTCTGATAAATGATGTCAAAATCATTGTTCACCAATCACCATAACATCAAAGAATGATACTATATTTTGTCATGCTTCATGCTTGGCTTGAACACTTCTAACCAACTATAATAATTGAGGAAATGTTACTGATCCCATGCTTCATAGGGTGTTTTTGTCCACCAAGCACCTGCTGTTATGAGAATCGTCAAACACGCTTAAAGAAAGCAGTGCTTAACATGAAAACAGACAACGCTTCCAAGTCTTTTCCAGGACAAGCATTTGAAAAAAAAAATCCACAATTAGGCAATCTCTTTGCCTTAGTCGAATATACAGTGCAAAAAATTACCGGGGAGCAAAAGTACCATATCCAACTAAAACGAACCATAACCAACCAGTTCGGTACGGTGAAATGCACCAACCACATGGAACAATTAACCTTTTTTCGCACACCACAATTAAC